>BPLR01002190.1:0-117848 GCA_021605095.1 Caerostris extrusa
AGTGACTATAGCAATACGTAACTGAGTTTGTAATCACATTTCACTGCTTAACCCTTCTGCCCTGTCAAAAGGAGTCTAGTACCACAACAAACTAAAAAAATAAAAGGGAATAATAAGTAAAAAATGGCGTGTACTCAAAACTTCCATCATCCATCTTATCTTCATAATTCTGGATTCATTACTAATAATAAAATGCAATAATTTAACGATTGACAACAACTTATTGACTTAATTATACAAAATGTTAAAAATATATTATATATTAATTGCAAAATGTTAGCTGTATATTTTTAAATAGTTGTTTTTTGAGCAACGAAATTCTACTGAACTCCTACGTTTCAACTTGTAATCATTTCACTGCTTAACCCTTCTGCCCTGTCAGAGGTCTAGTACCACAACAAACTAAAAAATAAAAAGGGAATAATAAGTAAAAAAAATGGCGTGTACTCAAAACTTCCATCATCCATCTTATCTTCATAATTCTAGAGTCATTACTAATAATAAAATGCAATAATTTAACGATTGACAACAACTTATTGACTTAATTATGCAAAATGTTAAAAATATATTATATATTAATTGCAAAATGTTAGCTGTATATTTTTTAAATAGTTGCTTGAGCAACGAAAATTCTACTGAACTCCTACGTTTCAACTTGTAATCACATTTCACTGCTTAACCCTTCTGCCCTGTCCAGAGGTCTAGTACCACAACAAACTAAAAAATAAAAAAGGGAATAATAAGTAAAAAAATGGCGTGTACTCAAAACTCCATCATCCATCTTATCTTCATAATTTGGATTCATTACTAATAATAAAATGCAATAATTTAACGATTGACAACAACTTATTGACTTAATTATGCAAAATGTTAAAAATATATTATATATTAATTACAAAATGTTAGCTGTATATTTTAAATAGGTTGCTTGAGCAACGAAAATTCTACTGAACTCCTACGTTTCAACTTGTAATCACATTTCACTGCTTAACCCTTCTGCCCTGTCAGAGGGTCTAGTACCACAACAAACTAAAAAAATAAAAAGGAATAATAAGTAAAAAAAAAATGGCGTGTACTCAAAACTTCCATCATCCATCTTATCTTCATAAGATTCATTACTCAAAATGCAATTTAACGATTGACAACAACTTATTGACTTAATTATGCAAAATGTTAAATATATTATATATTAATTGCAAAATGTTAGCTGTATATTTTAAATTTGCTTGAGCAACGAAAATTCTACTGAACTCCTACGTTTCAACTTGTAATCACATTTCACTGCTTAACCCTTCTGCCCTGTCAGACTAATACCACAACAAACTAAAAAATAAAAGTGGTAAAATAAAAATAAAAGTGCAACTGCAAATAATTCTGGACACATTACAAATAATTCTTACTAGCATAATGCAACAACTTATTGACTTAATTATGCAAAATGTTAAAAATGATATAGTTGCAAAATGTTAATTATATATTTTAAAAATAGTTGTGAGTAACGAAATTTACTAAAACTGCTACGTAATCACATTTCACTGCTTAACCCTTCTGCCCTATCAGAGGTCTCGCACCAAGAACAAACTAAAAATAAGGCAATAAAGGGAAAAAAAAAGCACTACCCAAACTTCTGGCCATCCATCTTATCTTCATAATTCTGGGCTCATTACAAAAATTCATTCTGAACGCCTAGGGGGATCCATTACACAATCTTGCAGAGTTCCATCATGGCACTTTACCACCCCTGAAGATGAACTCTTAAGAACTTACGATGCTAAAAAATAAAAAATAAAAAATTCAATAAAAAATACATAAATAATGCAATAGAACAAACCGGTTGAAAAGTTGTTATTTGAGAACGAGGAAAAGAAGGGGAAAAAAAAAAAAAAAAATGAAGAAACAAAAAAAAAAAAAAACGTGGATAAAAAAAAAAAGGGTTGAAAGAAACTAAATAGCAAAAAAAGATTCCAAAGCATCAGGGGTCATTGCACGACAGTGAGTGTGTGGAGGATGGAACGTTCTTTCAGAATCTCTCGAATCACTTTTTCGCTCACACACACACACACTCACTCGTACATAGTGGGGATAATTTTCCATCCAAGAAACTGGCGGTGTGGTCAAGAATAAAAGGATTTACGAGATTTCGGGAAGTTGTGCTTTCTTCTTCGTCTTTTAAAAATAAAAACGGCAAGGAGTTGACTTATGAGAAAAAAGAGGGTTGGGTTTTCGGCGATTGTTTTTGTGAATTTCTTCTTAAGCCTGTCCGGAATCTGCGCTGCGAGTTGCTATTTTTGTTCTGCACAGAGCTTTTTAAGTTCATTCATTTTATGTTTTTGCCATTTTTGCTTGATGAGGAAGTGCTTCGATATGCAAAACTCATTTGAGTTGTTGACTCTTTCTTTTTATTATTTCTTTGATGCTTGCTTGCGTGTTGTTTAGTTTTTATCGTAGGCTGTTTTCAGCAGGAAGTTTTTGGATCCTTTTATGAATTGAACTTTGTGTGTATATGAAGTGGTTTTTAAAAACTTCCTTTCAAAACTTTTCTTGTTTTTTAATGGAGCTCAATTTTGAAAAATGTATTGTCACTATTTAATGACTTCAAGTGAAGTGTGGGCTCCGCCTTGACCCGATTTATAAGACTGTTAAAAACTCTAGAGGATATTCTTTTTAATCTTTTTCTGGAATTAATTAATTTTATGCCATATATGAGATGTCTAATCTGATTGACGAATTCTTTAGTACTATTTATTTATTAAAAAATAAAAATAATTGTTATATATAAAATAATAATTATATGTAAAACAATAATTATTATGTGATGAAAACTGATAGTTAATTAAGAATTTAACGTGTTCATTAATTAAAAATTTAACTCGTAACTTTTACTCGTTTACTTACTGTAAATTAAGAATTTAACTCGTAACTTTTTAATTCATTTAATTAACTAGTTAATTAATAAATAATTTAACTAGTTCATTATTAAGAATTTAACTCGTAGCTCGTTTAATTATTATAAATTAAGAATTTAAGTCGTTCATTGAGAATTTAAGTCGTTCATTTAATTTAACTCGTTCATTAATTAAGAATTTAACTGCAGCTCGTTTAATTACTATAAATTATAAATTAAGAATTTAAGTCGTTCATCAATTAAGAATTTAACTCGTTCATTAATTAAATTTAACTCTTTCATTAAAGAATTTAATTCATAACTCGTTTACTTAGCGTAAATTAAGAATTTGACTCGTTCATTAATTAAAAAATTTAATTCGTAACTTATTTAGTTACCGTAAATTAAAAATTAACTCGAACATTATTAAGTTTACTTACTTTTTAACTCGTTACTATAAATTAATTTAACTCGTTCATTAATTAATTTAATTCGTAACTTGTTAACTCGTTTACTTACTGTAAATTAAGAATTTAACTCGTTTATTAATTAAAAAATTTAACTTTACATACTATAAATTAAGAATTTAACTCGTTCATTAATTAATTTAATTCGTAACTTGTTAACTCGTTTACTTACTGTAAATTAATTTAACTCATTCATTAATTAATTTAACTCGTTCAATAATTAAGAATTTAACTTTACTTACTATAAATTAAGAATTTAACTCGTTCATTAATTAATTTAATTCGTAACTTGTTAACTCGTTTACTTACTGTAAATTAAGAATTTAACTCGTTCATTAATTAAGAATTTAACTCGTTCAATAATTACTTTACTTAATAAATTAACTCGTTCATTAATTAATTTAATTCGTAACTTGTTAACTCGTTTACTTACTGTAAATTAAGAATTTAACTCGTTCATATCAAAATTTAACCAATGGCCTTTTATTTTTCGCAGTTCTTATTTGAAATATTTGCATAATCTAATTTACATACAAATAGAAAATATTCTGATATATTTATAAAATCTATTGATCGCAACCACTTAAAACAAAGAAAATAGTATTAATTTCTTATAAAGCTAAAACTATCAATTAATAACATGAGATTAAAAGAATATTTACTTTCTGTATATTATTTTAGATGGTTGCACTGATAAAAAGTTTATTAATTTAAAATTTAAAAAAAAACACGTAAAACTTAAACGATGTCTAATGCTATCCAGACCAAAATTAGGATATATAGTTCTTTAATAAATAATATAATGAGAAATAAATTTAAATTAAAGAAGTTCTTCAGATTATAAGATTGGCATTAATTTCTTTTCAATCAAATAAACCCATTTGCAATTTTCCTCTGATTGGAAGAAATAGTTTTTACTTCCTGTACAAGACATTTTGTCTCCACATGGGAATAACTAACTGCCGTGATTTGTAGTGGTTGTGGTCCCATGTCCGCTCGCTGGTTTACATTGCGAAACTGCCAACTTGTTAAAGTCAGCAGTAATTGGCTCTCTTCGCGGGAGTTTGGGTTTTGACCCATTAAACCCAAGGTGGGCGAATGAGCAATTCAACTCACAATGTGGGACGAACTCATGAATTCTATTTCGCGCCACACCTCCTATTCATCTGGGGAAGTCAACGATCGTTTTAATGAGTTTACCAATTTGCTGAAGTTCCAAAACTAAGCATTGCATGGGCAGTGAAAAATGGGCTTGGCCATGCTTGCCAAGAAAGTGGAATAAATTGAGAGCAATAAAAAATGCATTAATTGGTAAAAAAAAAAAATTAACTGTTTTTATTAAAGCATCGTGTTAATATTCAAGAATCTTCTGTGGAAAGGATAAATATGTATTATATCTGATTTTATTAACTTCGATTCGCAATTTTTTCGAACTTTTATATGCTTGTTGTATTTATTTTATTTATTCCAAGAATCTTTTCAAGTTGTTAATCACTATAAATAAATATTTTTTGAAAGCAAGTAACTTGTAGTGTTTAATTTGCTGTAGATATTGTAAAAGCAAATGTTAATTAAAAGAAAGTTACTGATTTCTTTTATTAATATGTGCTGAAAACATATTTTGTACTAATTTCGTTGGAAAACAATAATTAAATAATTATTTCTTACATACTATATGTCAGTTGTTTCACTTAATAAACTGAATGTTTTGTTTTCTTATGATATTGAAATTAATGTGAACCGGTCTTTTTTTAACATTTTCGCATTGAAACCTGTATGTGTGTATAATATAAAAATTCGAACAAGTTTCATGCATAATAATTTTTTTTTTTTTAAACACAAATAACTTTTCAACTTTATGTTTTTCTGTATAAACATTTTATGCATTAAAATGTTTTTTATAAAAAGTACAATAAGTTAATATGGTGAAAAAATAGTATAAAATAATAAAAGTTAATATAAAACAATAAAAAAAAAGACTCAATCTTTTCGATGCTAAGAAATAAGAGTATTTATTTTACGTAAATTACAACGATTGCATAACATAGGCATTGATTTTCATGTTTAGACTTTGAAAATATCAACAAGGCATTCTCAAAATTGAAAACGCATTCAATATTTTAAATCAGTTTTAAATTTTTCCAATATGCATCATTTCACATAAACATTTTATCTTTATACAAAACCATCGCTCATTACTTAAACTCAACAAAAATAAAGGTATTTGCATGGTACATTGTTTTTATCAGCATGTAATGATGTAAATATTTGCTTTTGAAAAATGCCATATTAGAATAAAGTAAAAACTAAACAAACGAGGAAAACAGGATCTCCTGAATGCCTTGACATACTTTAACTCCTATTATTTAAATGATTTACATGCGGATAAATTTCTTAGTGCTGACTTTAAAAACTAAAGAATTCAAAATATCCGCATCCAAAAAAAATGTAAAGCAATGTATATATACAAAAGATTTCTGAAAAATAATAATTATACAATTGTTTTGACTAACACCACATAAAAATCTCAACATCCGCTTGGTAACATAAATAATGATGACTACTTTGTTGGTAATCTCATTGAATGGAGATTTAATCAGGATAGCTTGCTGTTATGAAATGACATCATTTTTCTTCTAAGTTCAAAAGCATGATATAATGCTTGCTGCTAATTTTATACATTATTTTTTACTCTTGCCGCTCTGCGAGTTATATTCGATGATGTATTCGATGTTATATTCGATATTTTTATTCGATGATATATTCAATGCTGTATTCGATGTTATATTCAATGTTCAATGTAGATCTACCTCCTCGTTGGTGTACCTCGGACAACGCCTTGTCGGTTAAATGATCTACAATCTTGGCAATGGACATGTCACTATGTGATTTCTTTCGGTTCTCGTAGTTGTTTTCATGTTCTTTTTCTTTTTTTTTATTACTTATTGTAGCCTGCCATTGGAAATAAAAAAATATATTCAATGTTGTATTCGATATTTTTATTTGATTTTAAATTCGTTGTTGTATGCTAGAAAAGTAATCGGAACTTTTAATCATTTTGAAAAAAATAAAATAAAATATTTGTCTTTCTAACTAAATATTGTTTTTGCCTTTTTATTTCTTTAAAACGACTATCATACAAAACTTATTCAGCTGAGAATAACTTATTTTTAGAGATTCTTTTTTAAATCTTTGTTGGAGGTAAATTTTTGAAGTTCTGGTTCACAGCGTTCCATCTAGTAAATCTTATAAAGAAATGGAATCAAAAACTAAATTTTTAAATTGCAGCATACACATTGTTAAAATACTTTCTGATAACTTCACTTTAGTTTAAAAATAAGTTCTGTAAAATATCTAGTTAAAGAATTTTTCCAGTGAATGTTAAATTATCTCATAGAATATTAATAAAACCAACAATAATTAACAATTTTCTTTCTTGTTAAAATGTATATTTATTAATATTTCACATGCCTATTAATTTGGCATGAGATGTATTATCAAAATTACCTATCGTTCCACGAGAAAACTTTTAACTAATAATATGGTAAAATAATTTACTAAAAAATTTGACTTATTCTGCTAGTTTGTCAAATTCTGTTATCACGTTATAATCATGAAACCACAACCAAATATGATTTTATGATAAGTATCTCGTAGTCCATTTTCCAAATTTTTATTATTTATTTACTATATTTGATAAGTAAATTTGTATAGCCATAAAGGTAAATAAAATTATAATTGTTTGAATCTGCCACACTCAATATCGAAATATTCTAAATAATTATTATTATTATTATAAACAATTAGTGTTAGATATAATATTCTGTGGCGTAAAATCGTCATTTTCTGATTCACAAAGGTCAAAAGAATTTCAAGAAAATGTAGAGTATAGGAAACCGAATCAATTAGAGCTTCTTATGGGCATTTATTTCTAATGTTTTCACTACTTTTCAGTAGTTTACGCAAACCGCAAAAAGAGTTGAATGTCCGATACGTTTTATGACAAATCTAACCACAAGTGACCTTTGAACTTATTAATAGGTTTGGTGTTAAGTCTTTATATACTGATAGATAAAATAAATTTAATTGTATTGAGTACAAAAGTATTAGAGTTAAAAACAATAAAAAAACGAATACATTGCACCAGAGTGTTTAAAAATATAGTTTAAATTTCTAATAATCATTAATAAAATCATTTCCAAATCACCAAAAGAAAATATATTCTCTCCGATATTATCTAACAATAATGAAGTTGCTGTTAGTTTTTTCCACTATGTTTTTTAGGCTTTTGTTTTATATTCAGTTGCTAATTTTTAGTTAATTACTGAATTATTCAAATAATGCAAATTCTAACACGATAAAGCTCTAAAATTTACCTTATTTCTTTGGTTTCTAGTAATAATCACGTAGAAAGTTTTAAGAAACCAGGAAGCCTAATAAATTGCAATCGAATAGAATTTGTATAGACATTCATTATTAAATTTTAAAAGTGTATTTACTTTGAACGAGGATGAAACTCATGCGATCATCATTCCTTAAAGATTCGTAATTTTTGACTTGTGTAACCATCAGATTCAAATAATAACTCTAAATAATCTTATAAATGAAATATTTTAATATATTAATAAATCTTAAATAATTTGTTAGTAAAATGTTAAGATACTTTTAAAATAATCATAATGCTAAATAATAAACCTTCTTTTTCTTCAATGGCGTAACAACCTCATGGTGGGCCAAGACCGACTGCCTACAGGCAGATTTCTGAGACAAGAGATGGTTTTTCTTTTTAAGGGGTAGGGTTGTCCGCCCTATGCCCAAAAATAATAAATCTACGATGCTTAAGTGTTTTACTTTTAAAAATAAATACTATACGCCACATAATGTATAGTTTTTGGTAGTTTAAAATATTGATGTTGTTCCATCATTAGTTTTCAATTATTGTACCGATTCTGGCATGCAAAAATACTCTATTCGCTACCTCTATTATTTGGTACAGATGTCCTTCCAATTATATTATCATATGGAATCATCAAAAAATATATGATTGTGTATGACACTAAAATTCTAACCAGTCAGGATTAAATAAAAAAGTACTTGGAAAACTAAAAGGTTCAAAATTTATATATATAATTGTATATGGCACTAAAATCCCTAACTAATCAGAATTAGATACAAAAAGTACTTAGAAAACTAAAAAGTTGCTATCTGATTCAATTTCGAATCAGTCATAGTGTTCGGTTTATCAGAAAATTTTAAACACGATTGTTTACCCAACGAAACCACCACGACCAGAACTTCGCATGGCTGCATCTCTGTCCCAGTTTTCAGTCATCTACATATTCACTAAACTGTACCGATAATGGTGGAATAGCCACAATGGTTGGAATAGCCTAATGGCGAAAACCTAACCATGCGTGTATCACCCAGATCAATAACCTGAGGAGGATAGGGAAGATTAGAATGATTGTTTTCTGTCATGAAGGTAAATTTTTCTTGTCATTATTATTTTGTAACTTTGTTTGTTGAACTCGCTATTTCAGTTTCTTCAACTATCAAATATTTCAGGCCATCAATTTTAAATAAGATTTATACAGGACTTTAAAAAAATCAATCAACCGAGACAGGATAAGTAACCAAGACAAGATACCAAAACAGGATTCCAAGAGATAGTGAAGACAGGATAACCCAACAGGATAATAATCAAATAAGATATAAAACATCCTGTATTTTTTTTTTAAACCAAAGTCTGGTTCATTTTCCCAACCAATCAAAATATTGGTTATCATCAAAATAAATCTGAAATACGTTTATATACGACGTTACAACCCCAACCAATAAGAACCAAAAACTTTGGGAACTTTTGGAACTCAAAACTTTGTTGACTGATTAAACCTTTCTTCTATACTACATAATGTTCGAAACATCGAAAAGAAGATTTTTTTAATGAGATTGTATATTAAATAGTTGTTATGGTAGTAGTTGGTTCAACTTTCCATATAGTCAATATGTTTGAGTTATCAAACAAACTTTTAAATATCTTAATGTATAAATTCAAATCAAGATCAAACCAATGAGGACTAAAAACAAAAGTACTTTACTTTTTGGAACCCAAAACGTTGCTGACTGATTCAGCTTTTCTATACAGCATATTCAAAACATCGAAAAGAATTTTTTTAATGAGATTGTATATTAAATAATTGTTATGGTAATGGTTGATTCAACTTTACATGCAATCAGTATGTTTGAATCATCAAACAAACTTTTAAACATATGCATAAAATTCCAATCAAGATTAGATTCGAAAATACTTTTTCTTCTCAAAATTAAAAGGATATTGTTGGATTTATTTTCCCATCCAATCAATAAAAAAAATGTTAAATAAAGTTGTGTGTGTACAACAACAACAACCGGTCAGGACTTCCTATGGCCACAACTTTCTCACAGTTGCAGGTTCCCGCCAAATCTTTCAGAGTGGAATGGCCGGAATAGCCTAATGAATAGTTGTTATGGTAGTAGTTGGTTCAACTTTCCATATAGTCAATATGTTTGAGTTATCAAACAAACTTTTAAATATCTTAATGTATAAAATTCAAATCAAGATCAAACCAATGAGGACTAAAAACAAAAAGTATACTTTTTGGAACCCAAAACGTTGCTGACTGATTCAGCTTTCTATACAGCATATTCAAAACATCGAAAGAATTTTTTTAATGAGATTGTATATTAAATAATTGTTATGGTAATGGTTGATTCAACTTTACATGCAATCAGTATGTTTGAAATCATCAAACAAACTTTTAAACATATGCATAAAATTCCAATCAAGATTAGATTCGAAAATACTTTTTCTTCTCAAATTAAAAAGGATATTGTTGGATTTATTTTCCCATCCAATCAATAAAAGAAAATGTTAAATAAAGTTGTGTGTACAACAACAACAACCGGTCAGGACTTCCTATGGCCACAACTTTCTCACAGTTGCTACAGGTTCCCCAAATCTTTCAGAGTGGAATGGCCGGAATAGCTAATAACACAAACACTAACCATGCGAGTATCCTCTGGATCAACAACCTGAAAAAAGGATGTTGAGTGAAGATTCAGGGGGATGGGTTTTCTTAGTGAAAGTTCTCTTGTGATAAAAATGCACGCCATTCATGCTTCCGATTCATTATTATCTCGCGGCTTTGTTTGTGGATTGTTTGTTCTTAACTGTCACGCTATGGAATTCATTTTTGCTTGCATTTTAAGATAAGTTTCAATAAGGTTATGGCTTCATAAGTGAACCTGACTTGGCTTAAGTGTTCCGTTTAATTCAAAACAATGACTCGGTTTGTTGGGTGTCTTATGATAATAAAGTCTTTGAATGGGCGTTGTCGTTTGTGTGAAGCATACTGGTGCTATTGTAAAGGGTTTGTGTAGTTATAAAAGAATGTATTTACATAGTTACGGTATTATTAAAAGCATTGTTTAAAAACTTTTTTTTTTTTTTTTTTTTTTTAATTTTTAAACAAGTTTCTCGAACTTTTTAAAAAAATGTTATAATTCTATATTTAATTAGAAAAATAGAATAAGAGTTTTCTTATTAATGTATTTTTTTTTTTTTTTATATTTTCAAAAGAAAAGATTCATTTTCATTTATCCATACCAGTTTGAATTGAATTTAAATTTTTATTTAAAAATCTTTTACAAGCGTAAGATTTTTTTCAGTTAATTATAAATTCTTACTTAACAGCGATTTTCTACGAGTATATGATTGCATTTAATCCAGATTAAATCTCTGCTATAAAATTCTTATTTGTTTTGTTTTTTAATTTTGTGTTAATAAATTTAAGATTAATATAAATATACATTTGAACAAATGGAACACGTATATTTCAATAAAAATTCGTCTTTCAATTTATGGAATAAGTATAAACTTAAAACACTTTTTGTCTTCGTGGAAAATGCATGTGAATTTAATTTACTCACTGAAATTTCATAAACAAAAAACTAAATTTCGTTATATTATGTTCTTTTTTTTTTTTTCTTCACTGGCGCAAAAAAGCCCCATGGTGAGCCAAGGCAGTCTGCCAAAAGGTATCAAATAAATAATTAGTATTAATAATAGAATATTATAATTAATTAATCATTAGAATAAGAATGAATTTTTAATAAGTAATATAAAAGAATTTGAAAACAATTATATGATAAATTATAAAATAACAAAACCTCTATAGCTAACTCAACTCCCTGGTACTACAGCCCATGGTGGCCCAAGGCCTTCTGCCTATTTCAAGACAGGACATGTTTTCTTTTTTTGCGGGGGTAGGATTACCAATCCTACGCCTAATGCTCTACAGTCATATTAGACTGGGACCTACGGTTTAAAGTGGATTACGAACCACTACAAACACCCATGTCATCGTCGGAACTCGAACCCTGTGGCACCAAGCGCTAGAACGCTAGTCTTGGCCATCAGGCCACATTTAATTTAATTACAATAGATAAAAGATTCAACAAAATGCCTTATAATAAATTCACCAGTCCTTTTTTTTCTTCTTCTATAACAAAAACATTTTTTTAACATCTGTTTTGAACTCTTCATAAAATAAACTAACATATAAAAAGTGAATTTCCAAAATTATAGATATGATGCATTTTTCAGTAAAAGCCTGTTGTATACATATATATTATAAAGGTGACTACTCGTTCTGCACCAAACACACGACATAACAATGCCCTCCTCTAGAGAACTGCATGGTTTAGTTGCCAAAAATGGCACACTGTTCCATTGATAAATCTTCACGACATGACGGCGAGTTTAAAATGATGGCATTCGAAATCACGAGCACATTTTGCTGGGTTGATTGGCAGAGCGCAACGAACTATGATGAATGGTAGGGGTAGGGGGCAAATGAAGCAGCGGGAGCCTCAACTGGGGCTTGACCGTTGAATTATGGATGAGAGATGCGCTTGAGAACACTTGGGCTTCTTAGGCACGCTTGGGGCCCCTGGGCTCTTGTTGAGGCAATCTGTTTTTACTTTCGTTTGAAGGCCCTTTGCTTTACGTGGTGAGTTCGTTGGGGAAAAAGTGAGGTGCTGGCTTCTATGGATGGTAGGTTTGGATTCTGGCATTGAATCTTTAAACCTCATGTTATTTTGAAGTTGTATGATTGCAGATATTGCACACAATAATTAAGAGGTATTCTACAAAAAACTATTTTATCAAAAATTTTTTTAAAAATTTTTTAATGCTATAGCGTTAGATTCATGTAAATTTATTTATTTTTATTTTGCAATTATTAAGGAACCATTTTATCACAATATTTTTAAAAAAATTTTTAATGCTATAGCGTTAGATTCATGTAAATTTATTTATTTTTAATTTTTGCAATTAATATTTCGAGATAAAAGTTGCGTTTTGAATTAACCTTTTCCATATGCATACCTTTTCAGTGTAATTTAATTAAAAATTATATTTTTATAAGACATATAAAAAATTATACATTTCAAAGAGAATTATTTCTTGCAATATTTGTCATTATATATGTTATGGTTTATAACATATAGAGAAAAAAGAAAAATATATAATATTTATTAATATATTTTTATTATGTGATAAACATTCTTCAAACTTGTCAACAAAGTATTTCTAATATCTTTTCAAAAATTACTCTGACAATTTTTATTTTTAATTTCTATTAATTCCATTGTAATAAAATGTGTTTATAGTTTTCATATCAAAGCATGAATAGATTTTCTGAATCAAATTATCTGTTTAAACATTACTAGATAATATTAGCTCTATGCAAATGAATGCACATATCACAATACCTAGATGCATGGCGTGGTGCACATGCTTTGATCCAATTGGACAATGAGAACGTTTACATCTTTCTGCATTCAAAGCTAATGCATGATATATGAGATCCTTTGTTGTAAGGCGAACATCTGGCATAATTAAAATTGAAGTGTTTTTTTTTTTTTTACGAGAGCGAGAGAGAGACCGATGACTAATTTGTTATTTCTTTTCTTTTTTTCCTCATTCAGATTTCATGCGGAAGCGGAAGTTATCAACTAATCACAAGGAGATGACGCCAGAGCTCAGCGCGAAAAAAACAAGGCGGAGCTTCTCCACATAATGTCACCTTTATTTACATTTCTGCACACCAAAAATATCTTTCATCAGGTAAATTGAAAAAAAAATTATTTATTATTTATTTATTTATTACTTTTTAAAAATATTTGAATTATATTTTTAATTACATTATATTTTTTATTAATTATATTTTTCTACATAACTGGTGAAAGCAGGAATAATTCCATATTAAATTAAATAAAAAATAGTTTGATTATAAATCTATCCACAAAAATCAATTATTTTCACAAAAACGTTCTTTTCTTTTTTATAACATATATTAAGTGGTACATTCTATTCTATTTTATTTCATATCCTTATCGAGCTAATTAAGTCAAGAAAATGGGGTTTTATGTAAAGAATAGTGATGCATTGACTATTGATTCTATTTTATTATTTTCTAATAAAAAATAGTGCTTTTTGTCACAATTAATCTTTTGTCACAACAATTAAACGAATCAAAGATTTTTTTTATTTTATTATTTTCGAAATAAATGATTTTTTTTCACAATTAATCACGCTTTATCAACGATTAATCGATTCTATTTAATCAAATCAACGATTTTTTTTAATTTTATTATTTTCGAATTAAACGATTTTTTTAATTTTTTTATTTTCGAATTTTTATTATTTTCGAATTAAACGATTTTGTTTTCACAATTAATCACAGTTTATCAACGATTAATAGATTCTTTTAATCAAATCAACAATTTTTTTTTTATTTCATTATTTTCGAATTCAATGATTTTGTCATAATTAATTACGGTTTATCAACGATTAATCTATTTGATTTAATCGAATCAACGATTTTTTTTCCCACAAATAATCACGGTTTCTAAAAATTACGTTCTACTGCATCATATACTACCATTTTCCCAAATTTATGTAAGTAAATTTTATGTTTAGAAAATGATACATAGTTATACTTTTTTATCAAAGTCGATAAAAAAAAAAAAAAAGAAAAAAAGATTTCCTTATAATAAATCATTATGTTTCGCTTAAACTCGAGTTCTAATTCAGTGATTTATTTGATCATACAATTTTTTCCCCTTTCTCCATTAATAAAGTCTGCAGAATATTTATTATAAACAGTAGTTCTATCTTGAAATAAATATTGTATGTCAGTGAAATTTTTTTAAACAGAGTAGGCTTGAAGTTAAAAAATAAATAACATTTTATCCTAAAAAATAAATGGTAACTAAAAATTAAATGATATAATTTCTCTAACTTCCAAAATCTTTATACTTTATCGAGATAGTTGTTTAAATATGTAAATTAAAATTTACAGTTTTCTCATTTATGTGTATTATTCCTCCACGTTTTTGCAAGATAACTTGGAGGAATTTTATTTAAAACTTTTGTAATAACATTATAAAATATTATTCTATTTAATAAATAAAGGATTTTTTTTTAAATTTTTGATTTAATTTTTTTATAATTAATTATTGTGAAATTTATTAAATATTCTATTTTACTTGTATACGCACATTTTATTCAGTAATTTCTTGACAAATGGCATTTGTGAGTTATTTACAATTTAAATATTTTTAATTCATGCAAAATATTAGAAACACTATTACAAATATTACAGGAAATATAAAATTTCTAATAAAAATTTTATACTTTTATTATTAGAAATTTTATAAGTTTATTTTAGAAAGTATAGTTTGTTTATTTAAGAAATTTTATAATTTTATAAGTCAAAACAATATTAGAATTTTTAATAATTTCTTAAAGTTGAACTCAATAAAAAAAAATGCATTATTTGGTTGAATTTAGTACCAGATATGTATTTTTATAGCATTGCATAATATTTATTTTGCTCGTATGTTACATAGACAAAATGATAATACGTTTTTTTTTTCATTTATTCTTTGAATGTACTGTTATATGTATAAATCTAATGAAAGTTAACCATATAATTTATAAAACTTTTTAAAAAATATTGGCCACGTCTCGCTCAAGAAAAAGCGATTATTTGTGCTTTAGAGTTAGTTGAAAGAAAAATCTAAATTTAACCGTTGTTATTTCTAAAAGTCATGCCCTCTGGGAAGATGAACCACCCCTTGCAAGCAAAAATTGAGTTGAAAATGTCTGAAAGAGTTTTCCTAAAACTCTAAAAATAGTTCGTGGTCTGCATGCATGCAGTCTGTGCTTCATTTACTCAGAAGCCGGAAAAGATTTATTATTATCATTATTCTGCTGTCTGCTAAACGAATATTTTTGCTCTTCGTAAAAAATAACAGCGTTTTATCTATGACATAACTAAATCATTAATAAGTAACATAATATTAAAATTATTTTTTTTTTTTTAAATCACACTAAATTGCACATAACGTTGACATTTAACGAGATTTTTAAATTTATTGAGCAGTAATAATTAACTTCATAACAGTTCTTATTCTGTATTAATAGTTATGTTAATATATTTAGTAAGCAAAAAAAAAAAATTAAATACATGTAAATAATTCTCCCATCCCCTAAACTATAAAAATAAGGCAAGTTCTTTTTTATTTATACAGCGTTGTTATTGTAGCAAAAATTTTATTTATAAAGTAGATACTGTATGAAAATTCTTTCTAATTAATTCATTCATATATATTAAGTATTCATATGCAACTAAAAGCTTTATAAAGAAGTCCTCGTGTAAATTTGAGTAAAATTTATTATTACTTTTAATAATGACAAAAAAAACTTTTTTTTTAAATTTAATCTATATAAATAAATTTGTAACCGTGTTTAAGTTTATGTAGTTGATAATATGCATAATTTTTGTATTAAATGTTTATACTACAATCATATTAAAAATACATGTGGCCGACTCGTTGTTCAGCGGCAACGCGGTGAACATTATGGTTCTGTCCGATGGCATCTTTGTTATAGACACTGTTTCAAAAATTAGGAGACTCTATGGAGTTTGTGATGTTCAGCATCTTGCCTCGTTAGTCGGATTACCTGGTGGGAGTTTTTCCGGGTTTTCCCATACGATATGCAAATACCCCCTAAAAATCCTCCCGGTAGGTATTGTCCTCCTTCTTCAGCTACACGGAGTCAAGTCAGACATCTACTTACGGGTTCTCCATCACAACAGAAGCTACAACCTTTCCTTCCTTCCATGAGACCATATGGGTTCTTGGACTTGGTCTGGTCTAGACTTGGTCTAGATTTTTTTTTTTAATTTTTTTTTTTTTTTTTTTATCTTAGTAGGTAAATTGGATAACAAAATTTTTTAAAAATGCATGTAAACAGCTATTACGGAGTGGAAACACTTTCATTTGATTGTAATATAAATGTTTTACAAAGAACTTAATGAATTCATAAACTATTAGAATTTAAGTACCTTACTTTATATCTTTATGGAGCACCAACAATAGATAATGGTGAATGAGATAATTTATAATGAAAATTGATTATGATTTGAACGATTGAATTGATTATGATTTCAAATTTAAAGAAGATATGTCTTATAATTCTTTTTTTCTTTTCAGAAACACTTGCTAGAGTAATCTACAGGACGGAGGTTACGCAACATGAGAGAATTCAAAGGGGAAATGGGGAATTATTAACTTCACTCCTGCCGGTTCGTTTTTCCAGTCCTGCTCCCGCAGTATTTAACGTGTACCTGGTTCGTTTTTGTGGCTGTCTGTCGGTGATCAAAGGAGATAATATATAGAGATAGAATTATTTATAATTTATTAATTCTGTGTGTGATGATATTTGTGTGCCTTCGCCCAATTTCTCTGTACAATAACACCTGTCTCTGTTCAGAATTTTCTTCTTTTTTTTTCCTTTTCATATGCTGTGAAAGTTCTTTTCTGTATAGTGCAGTGGTGGCCAACGAAGCAATTCTTGTTAAAACATGTTAAACGAAGCAATTATTAAAATTTTATTTTATATGGTTTCTTTGTATAAAACGTGAAATATTTTAAGTTAATGGAGAAAAAAATATTAGTTTTTGTTTGCTGAAAATTCTAGAATTTATTTTTATCTTTATAAACAATCTAATATGAGTGTTTGGTTAAAAAAAAACAAACATGCAAACTGAACTTTTAATTATTAAATAAATTTAGTTTAGTTTTATTTTTTAAATTTTTTAAAAATTTTTTAGTTTTTCTTTTAGAATATAAATAAAAAATACTATTACTTTTAGAATATATTAGTATAAATATTTCTTATTAAATTTTCTTTTGTTATCAGTTAGTAATAATGTAGACATTTTTTAAATCCGATACTGTATTTTGCATTTTATTTTTGGGAGGGGCGGGGCTTGATTAAAAAAATGCAAATTAGACTTTAATTAATAAACATTGTTGATGTTTTTTTAGAATGTAAGTAAAAAAAATATTATAATTACCTTTAGAATATATTATCATAAATATTTCTTATTAAACTTTCTTTTGTTATCAATCAATAACAACGTAAAAACTTTTAAAATCTGACACTATATTTTGCAATTCCTTTTTTTCGGGAGATTGGTGATAAAAAAATGTATCGCTTTTAATTTTTTATGGAAATTTCAAATATTAATAAGTTGGCCACCTCTGAATGTGATATAGAGTAAAAGCACATCAGAAAACGGAGGTACAAATGGTTGCTTTATGATTGGCTCATTTGTCCAGATAATGAAGGCATCAACCAATCACAGTAATATCATTTGTGATTGGTTAATTTTGTATCTCCGTTTTGTAATGCCGCTTAAGAAGAAACCCAGTTTGTATTCTTGATAATGTAGAAAATCTGTACGAAATCTTTGTGGCTTTTTATCTTCCGGAATATTGTTTATAAATCATTGCATGTCGTTAAGGGAAAAAATAATTATCTTATTTGTTTATTTTCTTTCGACAATTATAGCTTGATTTGTACAAAGTGCACAGAATATGTAAATGTATATTTGTGATTAATTTTTTATTAATAATTGTATTGCTTTGTTGATATAAATTATGTACCTTTATAATGTAATATGATTCAAAAGAGGAACTTGCAACTCCAGTTTTCGTACGTGATTTTGTAATCATATTAGCGTATTTTTTTTTTTTGTGCATGAGTTCATGTAATACATCTTGAAATTGAAAAATCTTTTATTTATAAGAAATCTTTTATTTTTTAATTTTTTTAAGTAATTTCATTTTTTTTATTATTATTAAAAAAAAGTAACAAACTAACCATTTAAAATTTTTAAATAAAATAGTAATTTGTCCAAAAACGAATATTTAAATATTTATTTTAAATTTATTATAATTGACGATCTGCATTCATAAAAATCGGGTAATTATTTGATAAGTTTTAAAAATATTACATGGTATAAATTAATGTGAAAGTGACCATAATAACTTGGTATGACAGTTAAATAACGATCATTTTGTATTATTGTTAAAAAATGTATCAAGATAACCGTTTTAATAATTTTTAAAATAAAATATTAATTTGTCAAAATTATTTATTTTAAATTTATTAGCGTTAGTTATCTGCATTTACAAAAATCATAAAATAATAAAAATCTAGTAAATATTTAACGAGTATTAAAATATGGCATAATAAAAATTAATGCGAAAGTGACCATAATAAATTGGTATGACAGTTAAATAACAATATGATTTAATGTCGATCAATCGTTGTTTTCAGTGATCATATTCTAAATTTTCTGATGATATGCAAAAAAATCAGAACAAACTAAGTTGCCTGTTCTCCTTTTGCAAGTGCCTATATGTGATGTCAAATGCAAAAATTAACGCATCTGATATTGAAACCATGAGTACTAATTGTATAATAAAATTTTTTCCGATTGTATAAGAAATAAAAATACGGGGCAAGTGCAAAAAACTACATTGAGTGGATCAAAGCTACGGGACAGCAGTGCAATGAACAACAAGGGGTGGTGCTCAAAGAGCTGTTTTCTTTCTATTTTTTCTTTCCATCTAACCAACCATAACCACGGTATAATGGTCTACGTAAGCCTAGTAACAAAAAAAAATCATCTCTTTATTCTTTAAATTTAGTAGCTGTATTTGTAATTTATTTACTTAAAATCGTCTTTAAATCACTATTTAAAATTATTCATGAACAATTCTAATAATTTGTTTTTTAAATTGTTTAATTAAAAAAATAGTTTATAAATATCCCTTATTTATTCATAAAAATTCTAATAACTTGTATTTTAACTGTTTAATTAAAAAAAAAAAGATTTGCAAATATTTTTATTCATAAAGATTCCAATAACTTCTATTTTGTTTAATTAAAAAAAGGATTTACAAATGTCCCATATTTAAAATTATTTATAAAGATTCCAATAACTTGTTTTTTAAATTGTTTAATTAAAAAAATGATTTGCAAATATCCCTTATATTTAAAGTTATTCAAAAAAATTTAATAACTAATCTTATTTTTATTTAAAAAAAATAGCTTTTAACATTTAAATTTGTTCTTATTTGTAAAATTTTAATAACTAAATTTGTTGTCAATTTTTTTTTCCAAATATCTGTTTAAAACATAGCTTAAAATATCGAATATCAGTATGTTTTAAAACAAATTTATCTGGCTGTAATAATATATCAAATGAGTAATAAAATCAATAGTTATGAAAATGTGAGTGCCCCATAAAATGGCAAAATAGAATGTCGATTTAAGGAAATAAATGCAGTTCCAGTTAAAAGTTGATTTATTATTATTTGAATAACGCTTGTTAAACATTTCTGTTTGGATTTATTTCCTGATCAGGTGTTCTTAACCAGATGTTCGTCAAATGTTAACCATTGTCTATGCTTGAGAGATTTTTTCAGCTGGATCGTATTGAATATTAAAACAATGTATAAAAACAATAATATAATGTATCTATAGCAATATGTAAATCAATATAGGATAATATTATAATGATTAAGATTAATTTATACTGTCACAATTTCGTATGTTAATAATTAAACTTATTTTTATTAATGAAAGAAATAATATCAAAAAATACATAAAATCAAATTAACTGCAAAAATAGTATTAATAAATTTAGTAGCTACATTTGCAAAAATATTTGTTTAAAATCGTGTGTAAGCCTCGTTACCTAAAATTAATTCTTTTCATTTAAAAGTTTATTGCTAAATTTGGTTCATAAAAGTCCCACTTAAAATTATTAAAAAATTTAATAACAACAATTTTTTTTTGTTAATAAAAATATTTTAATTAAAGTCACCAATAAATTTTTAACATAAAGTTATTTATAAAAAAGTAAAACAGTTAACTTTCTTTTAAAATTTCTTATATAATGATAAGATCGAACAACTGTCTAATTAATAATATTAAGTCTAATTTAATTAATATTCTTTAAGAGTTATGAATGTAAAAAAAAACTCTGAGTTATGAGAGTAAAAAATGTATTAATTTATGTAATGAATCTAACTTAAGGTGATTTTTTTTTTTTTTTTTTTTTGTTATTAGGCTTAATTTCTGTCTCTTTTATATGGTATGCGGTATTTGAGAGGCACCTAGTTTTTTACCATCCAAAATTATTTGGAAAAATTTCAGATATTGAAAAAGAACTGAATAGATTGTAGAAGATTTTTTTAAAAATAAAGAAAATCTTGAAATGGAACATCACATTGAGATTTAAGAAATTCATTGCATTGTTTTGTGTGCGTTGAAATTTGGGTTCCTCTCTTTTTATATTATTATTCTTTTATTTATTTATTATTTCATCTGTATTTTTGTTTTCATTATTATTTATATAGAGATCATATTTAAACAGTAGATTATTTGTGTTTATATGTATTCATAGGTTGTATTAACTTATTTTTCATTTTTTTGTGTTTGATGGAAATGAATTATTTATACACATTTTTATTTCTTATCTTTTTTCTTTATTTTGATTTTTGATGTTTTTTGAAGTGTTTTTAATGAGAATTGTTTTTTATATGTTTAATTATTTGTGAATGAATATATATGTGAATCTGAATATTATTTTTTAAATGTTATTTAATAATTGGCCACTTAATAATTCATAATTTTGAATATCTGATATCGTATAATCATAACTTTATGAAACTATAATCTTTAAATCTCTTGCTTGAAAATATTCATTAAAAATTTAATGTAAAATTTGCTGTATTGTATTTGTTATGAGCTTGCTTTTTTAATAAAGGCAGATCTAAAATAGTAAGATAATTGAAAAAAAAAAAAATTTTAGTGTAAGATTTTCTTTCTATACATTTAATATATATTATTTCAATTTTATAACTTTTTAAAATTTTACATTAATTTTTAAAAAAGAATTTAAATAAAATTTCTGAAAGTTTAATTATGCACTTTACTGTATGTTCTGGCACAATTCGGTGCAGTTTAAACCGGTGATTTGTAAATTAAATATATCATTGTATTACTTTGAAAATTCTTTTTTTAAGTTTATGTATGTATTTAGTGTGATATGGACGTTTTTGTATATAGAGCTATAGTTTTATTTCTGTATTAGTGCTTGACGTTTGCATTGCAAAAAAAATTATATATTTATCTATTTTGTAAATAAACTTATTTATGGTTGAAAATATAGTTTCGTCTTTTTTTTTCTCTCTTTTACTACAACACTTATTATTTTGAAATTTTGCTGATTTTTATCTGATGATGCATTGAAATTTTATGATAATTTCAAAAATCTAAAAGTAATTTTTTTTAGTTTGTATTTTGAAGAAAAGTAGAAATTGACAATACTTATACAATATTTATTGCCAAATAATACTTACTCACAAAAGAAAAGGATTTTATTTCAAAATTAATTTTTTTTAAGTGTTCACAAAATCAAGACGTAATTATTAATTAAATATTAACTTTTATTATTAGACGTAATTATTAACTACACAAGTAATTGACCCATAAAAACTATATAATTTCTCGGTAAAATTTTTATTCTATTATTTATTACATTAATAAATAGATAAATTCATTTTTGCTTTGCTTCAATTCTTTTTTTATTTCATTAAAATTAGCCAAATTTAAAAAAAAAAAAACATCAGTGATTAAAAAATTATTTAATAAGTATTTTTTTTATGTACATACTTTTTACTCTATGTTGCATAATGACCAGATTCAAAAGTTTTTATTTTATTTATCCAGAAAATAAAGGATTTCTATTTATAACGTCTCTTTTTTTTTTTTTTTTTTTTTTAAACGCAAAGCGTAACGATGACAACACGCATACACAAAACTTCACTCAACAGTAATACAGGTTGTTAAAAAAGTTAATAAATATTGAAAAAGCATATCTCACGAAGCATCGCCAATCAAGCTGTCTTGTGTAAGTTTTCTAATTTTTCTCGTATACAATACTCAAATGGGACATTTAATCCTAAAAATTCTCATATAAAAATTTTAAATTTAATAATAAAATTTTTTTTTTATAATTTTTATATAAAAATATTTATATTTCAATTCTTTCATCAGGCGTCAGTGGACTGTTTGTAGCATGTCAGGTAAAAGCTTAGCCAAAAGAAAAAGTACCGTAAAAAACAAATACAAAATTTCTTATATTAAAATAAGATATAACGAATTTCAAACACCAGGAAAATGAACAAAAATGTAAAAATTTTCAATAATTAAAAAGGCTTATTTCAAAGTGACTCGAGCAATATTTCCATTTAATGCATCTTACAATTGTATTTATCAATATAAAAGTTGCGCAATTTCATTTTTCACTTTTGTAATAAATGTTTATATATCATAATTACAAAAAATACATTTAATATATAATTCAGTGAATATTATTGTTAATTAAAAAGATGTTGCGTATGTAATATTTGTAGCCCTTAAAAAATTACCTAAATTGTTAAATGTTATTATTTATAATTTCTGAAAATCATGGTAATTCACATAATAATTAATTAATAATTCAGATAATAATTAATAATTCACACACATACATAATCTTTACATGCATCTTGGTACATAAAGATTGATTGTGTGTATGTGTGTTTAAACAACATAAGGCTTGGATATAATAGTTACTTCAATTACGTACAATAATTACTTTATCTAATCATTTACACTTATAGTTAAAGATAAATTATCCATTTACTTAATTGGACAACATAAAATAAACTTCATCCATTTTGATAGCACCCTCATGTAACATTAACAAAACTTGTGTACCATCTGTCATGTTTTTCCAGTTGGCATTATTATTATTGTTGTTAAATATTTTTGGCAAAACATCTGCTCTAAAAATTTCGGTTGCTTCATTTACTAAAGGATGTATAAGATATCTGTGAAATGATAGGATACATTAAAAAATAAATTTGATAAAATGTAATAGATAGAAATGCCTTTTGAACCTAACAGTGTAACTTAAAAAGATAATGAATTTTGATGTTAAATTTATTTGATTGCTCGTAGTATGTCTAAACAACCCAAATGATCTTGCGGGACACTTCGGAAATGCATCCAAATTCCGCGGGCCGCATATAAAATTATATATTCCCATATTAAATTTACACCCACTTATAAACGTTTTTGGAGCGAAAAATTGAAACACAATGAGTTATTATTTTTTGTGTTTACTATTATTCTTACACGTAAACTTAGAAAATATGATAATAATGATACTAAACGCACATTGTAAAGAAATATGTAACACTAAAAATAAAATATATAAATATAAAGGGAATAAAAAAAAAAGAAATCATTAAAAATATTTATTTTACAAGTACGATATTTGTTTCTCCTCTCTTTCACTTAACTTTTGCGAATCGATCTCAATTTAGGTATTTACATATCATAATTGGTGTTGCAGTTTAGCGTCCGTTATGTTTGAGCGTGTTTTGTGCTTGGTCAATTTCATTTAGAAGAAAACGATTCGCAGGTGTAAGTTGAACCAAAAGAGATTGAACTAAGAGTCTG
Source organism: Caerostris extrusa (assembly GCA_021605095.1). NCBI lineage: Eukaryota > Metazoa > Arthropoda > Arachnida > Araneae > Araneidae > Caerostris > Caerostris extrusa. The sequence continues at coordinate 24,335 of BPLR01002190.1, forward strand.
GTTTGCTCTGCTATCAATAATCAACTGCAAACTCATAAATAAAACAGGCAATATCTGTCATATATTCGCAAGAATATTATTTTTAAAATCAAAGCTAATTTTTTTCACACAATTTCGACAGTTCATTTTTGAATAGATGGATGCACACGTATGTATTTTTTTAATACATTTGTTTTATCTACTTTGACCATTATAAAATAAATATATTTCGTAAAAGTATGATAAATCTCACGGGCCGGAAAATATTTAAGGATGGCCACGGGTTGGCCACCCCTAATGTATACATTATTTTAATATTCTTTAACTCAATGTATATATTCGTTTGACCTTCTTTACATTTACATAATGGAATCCTCTTCTTTTATGTATGTTGTGTGAAAAAATGGGTTTGTAGTTTAAATTTTTATTGGTTCCATGTCTATGTTTCATGTGTTTCATTGGTTCCATGTCTATGTTTCATGTGTTTCATTGGTTTCATGTCTATGTTTCATGTGTTTCATTGGTTTCATGTCTATGTTTCATGTGTTTCATTGGTTTCATGTCTATGTTTCATGTGTGTTTCATGTCTGGTTTCATGTCTATGTTTCACGTGTGTTTCATTGGTTTCATGGTTTCATGTTTCATTGGTTTCATGCCTATGTTTCCGAAACCATTGGTGGCACCGAGCGCTAGTCATTGGCCAACAACCCTTCTTAAGCTTAACTGCTTACTTTTATGATCTTGTTTATCAAGGTGATAATAGCAGTATTCAATCATGTTAGAAAAACTACAGAACTAAAATTAAAATGAAATTGAATATCAATGTGCTAAAAATGCCGATTATTTAAGGGAAGACCCTAAAATGCTGGTGATTCATTACGCTAGCACTGAAGAATTTCTTGAATTGTGCTTCAAGAAGTGTATTGAGGAGTTTCTTTTGTTCATCCAAAAAAGAATTCTGGGAAGTATTTGTGTCTCTCTAGACTGCTCAACCAAGACGACTCGCATTAGCCTACGCCGATGTTATGAGAAACACCGAAAGAAGTTATAAACCAGAAATTCTAAACAATCATTAATGTAAAAGTAACCATTTTTAATCTTACTGTTCTGTACATCTCTTATCGATAAAATGGAACATTGTCGTCTGTTTTACTATAGAATAAAAGTCCAATTCTAAACAATTTGCTATTTGAAAAGATAACCATGCTACTGTCTGAATTGCTTATACTTAGTTAAGTATGGCGTCTCTTACAAATTGAATAGGTTTCCCAATTTATTTGCTATCCCATTATTCAGAATTTATTATTATTATATTTATTTAGAATTAACTAAGGGGCCTGATGGCAAAGTAACTATTACTACTACACCACACCACACCACATCACTGTGCCTAGAGTTGAGTTACCCTTTTACAGTTTGGGAATGATGTGGGTGAGATATCTGATTGGGCTCTGTAACGCTCTACGGTCATATGAGACCAGGACCTAAGGCTTAAAGTGGATTCCGAACCATTACAAACATCCATGGCACATAAACCCGAAACCTGTGACACCGAGCTCCAGAGCATTAACCACTCGGCCATCAGGTCCACATTACAGAGAAATTAGCGTTCTGGTACTCGGTGCCACAGGTTTCAAGCTCAATGTCGTGGATGTTTGTAATGGTTCGGATTCCACCTTAAACCATAGGTCCCTCTCTAATATGAGTGTTGGGGTTAAGGCGGACAATCCTACTCAGTAAAAAAGAAACCACCGCCTGTCTAGAAATCTGACAAGAGGTAGATGGCCTTACCCCACCATGGGGTTGTTGCGCCAATGAAGAAGAATTACCCTATTATGGAGAATTTGTGTATATTTTAATGCGTTTTTCAATTCCTTCTAATAGCTCACACTCTCCCTATACATATCTTGTTCAAATTTTCAATCGTTCATAAAATACTTTTTATTTATCCACTCAAGTTCAAGTACATTTTTTTTTAATTTGTAGTGGGTGACACTGGATGTTAATACAGTTTTTTCAAATATTAATTCAGTAATTAAATTTAATTAATTAATTTTAATTTTTTTTTTTAGATTTAAACTGCATATAGATGGCGGCATATAAACTTAAAAAAAAATGAATGAAAATTATTTATAAAGGACTTTCGGTATTATTGTAAAAAAAAAAAAAGTAGGAATTGACTTTATAAAATTTTTTTTTTTTTATATTTGTTATGTATACAAGGTGGGTATAATTAAACCGACACTGCACAGAGTCTTCTGAAATTCGATCTAATAGCTAGAATAAAATTAAATTTGGTTAAAAGATTAATAAACACAGACAAGTAACATTTGGCAAATAATAATAATAATCAATTACTAGTCACTGATGGTGGAAACATGACGTTTGCAATAAAGGCTTATGTTGGACATACTAATCAATTACTAGTCGCTGATGGTGGAAACATGACGTTTGCAATAAAGGCTTATGTTGGACATACTAACCAATTACTTGTCACTGATGGTGGAAACATGACGTTTGCAATAAAGGCTTATGTTGGACATACTAACCAATTACTTGTCACTGATGGTGGAAACATGACGTTTGCAATAAAGGCTTATGTTGGACATACTAATCAATTACTTGTCACTGATGGTGGAAACATGACGTTTGCAATAAAAAGGCTTATGTTGGACATACTAATCAATTACTAGTCACTGATGGTGGAAACATGACGTTTGCAATAAAGGCTTATGTTGGACATACTAATCAATTACTAGTCACTGATGGTGGAAACATGACGTTTGCAATAAAAGGCTTATGTTGGACATACTAATCAATTACTAGTCACTGATGGTGGAAACATGACGTTTGCAATAAAGGCTTATGTTGGACATACTAATCAATTACTAGTCGCTGATGGTGGAAACATGATGTTTGCAATAAAGTCTTATGTTGGACATACTAATCAATTACTAGTCACTGATGGTGGAAACATGACGTTTGCAATAAAGGCTTATGTTGGACATACTAATCAATTACTAGTCACTGATGGTGGAAACATGACGTTTGCAATAAAGGCTTATGTTGGACATACTAATCAATTACTAGTCACTGATGGTGAAACATGACGTTTGCAATAAAGGCTTATGTTGGACATACTAATCAATTACTAGTCACTGATGGTGGAAACATGACGTTTGCAATAAAGGCTTATGTTGGACATACTAATCAATTACTAGTCACTGATGGTGGAAACATGACGTTTGCAATAAAGGCTTATGTTGGACATACTAATCAATTACTAGTCGCTGATGGTGGAAACATGATGTTTGCAATAAAGTCTTATGTTGGACATACTAATCAATTACTAGTCACTGATGGTGGAAACATGACGTTTGCAATAAAGGCTTATGTTGGACATACTAACCAATTACTTGTCACTGATGGTGGAAACATGACGTTTGCAATAAAGGCTTATGTTGGACATACTAACCAATTACTTGTCACTGATGGTGGAAACATGACGTTTGCAATAAAGGCTTATGTTGGACATACTAATCAATTACTAGTCGCTGATGGTGGAAACATGATGTTTGCAATAAAGTCTTATGTTGGACATACTAATCAATTACTAGTCACTGATGGTGGAAACATGACGTTTGCAATAAAGGCTTATGTTGGACATACTAACCAATTACTTGTCACTGATGGTGGAAACATGACGTTTGCAATAAAGGCTTATGTTGGACATACTAACCAATTACTTGTCACTGATGGTGGAAACATGACGTTTGCAATAAAGGCTTATGTTGGACATACTAATCAATTACTTGTCACTGATGGTGGAAACATGACGTTTGCAATAAAGGCTTATGTTGGACATACTAATCAATTACTAGTCACTGATGGTGGAAACATGACGTTTGCAATAAAGGCTTATGTTGGACATACTAATCAATTACTAGTCACTGATGGTGGAAACATGACGTTTGCAATAAAGGCTTATGTTGGACATACTAATCAATTACTAGTCACTGATGGTGGAAACATGACGTTTGCAATAAAGGCTTATGTTGGACATACTAATCAATTACTAGTCGCTGATGGTGGAAACATGATGTTTGCAATAAAAGTCTTTATGTTGGACATACTAATCAATTACTAGTCACTGATGGTGGAAACATGACGTTTGCAATAAAGGCTTATGTTGGACATACTAATCATTACTAGTCACTGATGGTGGAAACATGACGTTTGCAATAAAGGCTTATGTTGGACATACTAATCAATTACTAGTCACTGATGGTGGAAACATGACGTTTGCAATAAAGGCTTATGTTGGACATACTAATCAATTACTAGTCACTGATGGTGGAAACATGACGTTTGCAATAAAGGCTTATGTTGGACATACTAATCAATTACTAGTCACTGATGGTGGAAACATGACGTTTGCAATAAAGGCTTATGTTGGACATACTAATCAATTACTAGTCGCTGATGGTGGAAACATGATGTTTGCAATAAAGTCTTATGTTGGACATACTAATCAATTACTAGTCACTGATGGTGGAAACATGACGTTTGCAATAAAGGCTTATGTTGGACATACTAATCAATTACTAGTCACTGATGGTGGAAACATAGACGTTTGCAATAAAGGCATATTGGACATACTAATCAATTACTATTCACTGATGGTGGAGACATGACGTTTGCAATAAAGTCTTATGTTGACATACTAATCAATTACTAGTCACTGATGGTGAAACATGACGTTTGCAATAGGCTTTATGTTGGACATACTAATCAATTACTAGTCACTGATGGTGGAAACATGACGTTTGCAATAAAAGGCTTATGTTGGACATACTAATCAATTACTATTCACTGATGGTGGAGACATGACGTTTGCAATAAAGGCTTATGTTGGACATACTAATCAATTACAGTGACGTAACTGGATGAAAACATTCAGAAATTGTCTCATATACTAAAGGTTCTTGTTCTTAGTATACAGAATCTTTATTTATGAAATTACTGATAACTTTTCCTCAAATAAAACCACATGAGTATGACTGCTGGTGCATATACTTTAACTCGTGTTCTGCAGAAAATACCGCAATGTCTGGCCTTTAGTCTTAATTTTAATTCAGGTAAAGTGTTTATAGAAAAAGACGCTGTTTCTCCATCATGTCGCAATCGTTAAAGGAACATTTTATTGTCAAACATTTCAACATTTCATTTTCAGATGTCATGCATAATGAATTGGGTACGAAATTCATAACAAGAAAAAAGGCCAATTAAAACTGACGGTGCGAAATACAGAGAATTGGTACTGCGAGGATCTAACATTAAATAAAAAAATAAGAAAAAGCATGGTAAAGTAGCGTGTATATGTAAATAACCCCACAGTAGTGAGAAATTTCTGAATAACAATGAATTTGAATTTAATGGCATTCATTTCGAAGGCGTATTTCAGCCAATTTATGTCGCCGTATTAATTTATGCAACTAATAGAACGACTCTCACTATGATTTCATAATATGAAACATGAACTGAACTATGTTCACTTATAATAAAAGAGTATGTGCTTTCATTTTTAAGAAAGACGTTCTTAATTTCATGGATATATCGATTTTTAGATCATACTGTACTTAATGCGGGGAAAACACACGGTCAGAAGATCAAAAATAGTAAAGATAAATAAATTCTTATAATGGGATAAAGCAGCACATAATTTATTTATTGTTTATCCCATTATGAAGAAAAGCACTTTTCTTCCATTTCAAAAAATAGTTATGCCGTATCTTGATGTTTTTAATGCAATTGTTTCGTGTGCATTACCTTTTAAAAAAATTCTAAAAAGAGCTTTCAATAAAAATATTTAAAGTAGAATAAAATCAAGTTTAGTAATATAATAGAGTTGTGATTGGGGTTACCAATTTGGCGCAGTTATCCTTACATTATTATACACCTCATTTTGACTTTTTACTTTGAATTTCAGCATATGCGATAATAGATTGGCGATTTGTGCCGATGATCTTTACTGTTGACGATTACTACTCTGTGCTGTTGCCACAATGGGAGAAAAAGGTCTACTATCATATTACAAAAGAAAATGTTTTTTTTTTTTTTTTTGCTGTAAATAAATGTGCATTTAATTATCTATAAAAATATATGGCCTTTTTTAAATATTTTTATAGATATTATAAAAAATATATATATATAATCACGTAAATCCATAAAGTAATAATATAATAAAACACGCAATGGGGTTGCCAGTTTGGGACAAACATTCTTATATTATCATGTACCTCAAGCGACATTCACTTTGAATTTTAGCATAGGCGATGATAGCTTGACGAATTTTGGCGATAAACTGTACTGTTGGCTATAATTACGCGATGGGAGAAAAAGGTCTGCTATAATGCAACGAGTTCAAAAGAAAATTGTTCATTTTTAGCTGCAAATAAACGTAAATTTATAACCATGTTTCCTCCTACCCACTGATGAGAACGCTCCCTGTGGCGTTCGGGAGAAATGGTCAGTTAGCCTACAGACTCTTACTTGGAGAAATATATTTCGCACACTCTGCGCGTAGCCGAGTTTCGGGTTTTCGGCTTAGAAGTGGAATCCTTCCACGAATCTATAGTTATCTGCCGTTAAATGTGTTAGAATTGTTGGCTCTAATTGTATAAATGTGGCGTTTGTGCGTGTGTAAATAAAACTGGGAGATCTCCAATTTATGGCTCATCCCAATCAAATCCACTTATAACCTGTTGCCCTTCCTGCACACTACAAATTTAAATTTTCTAAATATTTGGCATATATAATTTATTAATAAATTTTCACTCCAAAATTATTAAAATACTCATTTACGTGAACTTTTTGTAACGTTTTATTATATTTTATAAAATTATGGGAGTTATGAACAAAATAACATTTCTTGTTTTTATTTAACTTTAATAAGTATGTAGTTAAATAAAGGTATGACTTGAGAACATAAATTCCAGAAGGAAGAATTATTACGTTAACTCTAATACGAAAAAAGACGCTTGAGATAATTAATATTTACCTCAACTTTCTGTTCCTTTAGAATAGTGGGAAGGTCTCTATTTTATTTTTTTACTCTAACTATGTCAGGGGTGGCCAACCCAAATGATCTTTCGGGTCACTTTGGAAATGCATCCTAACTCCGCGGGCCGCATATAAAAATTTGAATCCCCATATTAGATTTAGACCCACTATAGACATTTAGTTTGGAGAAAAATTGAACCATAATGAGTTATTATTTGTGTTGTTCACTGTTATTCTTACATGTAAACATAGATAATATAATAATAATGATACAAAACGCACATTGCCAAAAGAAACATATCACACTAAAAATGAAATTTTAAAAAATATATAAATATAAACGAAATAAAAAAAAATTAAATCGTTAAAAATATTAATTTTATTAGTGCGATATTTGTTTCTCTACTCTTTCACTTAGCTTTGGTAAATCGACCTCAATTTCGGTATTTGCACATTGTAATGGGTGTTGCAGGTTAGCGTCCGTTATGTTTGAGCGTGTTTTGTGTTTGGTCAATACCATTTTGGGAAAAAAAAGGTTCGCAGGTGTAAAGTTGAACTGAAAGCTCTAACAACATCAACTAAGAGTCTGGTTTTCTCTGCTTACAACAATCAATTGTGCGTATCTAGGGATGATTACTGCATCACTGAGCTCACTAAAAGTAAAGTGCAAACATAGAACCTGTTACATTAGATGTTCCATGATGCGCGGGCATCATGAGTTCGCTGAATATAATTTAATTATTCTGCGAATTCATAACTGTAAACTCATAAATAAAAACAGGCAATATCTGTCCTATATTCGCAAGAATATTATTTTAAAATCAAAGTTAATTTTTTCTCATAATTTCCACAGTTCATTTTTTGAATGTGTGGATACACATATAACGTGTTTTTTTTTTTTCAATACATTGGTTTTCACTACTTTGAGCATTATAAAATTAAAATATTTTTTAAAGTGTAATAAATTTCACGTACCGGAAAAATATTCAAGGCGGGTCGCCGATTGGCCACCCCTGGTCTATACGTTAAACAAATCAAAAGAGGAAAAAATATTTTAAAAATTGTAAAAAAGATAATCACAGCTAAAAAAAAAAAAAATTAAATGAAATAAAACATTTAATAACAGTAAAACATAACAATGAATCAATTGTATTAAGCATTCAACACTAAAACATGGATTTCAACATCAATTCAAAAATTGTTTTTTTAAATTTTGCCGGGCATCTATTATAGATTATATAAGTTCCTAACTAATAGTTGTTTAGTCTATCATGGTGAAAATGCTCAATTCTGAATATTTTTGTTACTTTGTAAAGTATCATCGTATCTTTACCACTATTAAGAGCACTTATAATAATAAATAAAAAAAAAAAAAAATGTCAGTAACTGTCAGTAAAAAAGTTACAGTGGATAATCACGTTAAAAAAACAAAACAGAAAAAGCATTGAACTAATTATTATAAATATTCAACAGTAAAACAGAAATTCCAGGTTCGATTTTTTTTTCTCTCCATAACAGCTATTACAGATTGAAAAACTACCCAGCATAGAATATTAGCATGCATATTATGGGTAAAAAACAACTCAATTTTAAACTATTTGGTATTTCAAAAAAAAAAAATATAATAATCATGTTATCGCTTGATATTTTTTTTTTTATTATTATTATTGCAGCATTTTCTGTGTGCATGCTATTTTTCTTGCAAAAATTCTTGAAAAACTGCTTATTAAAAATCAAAAGAAGACGCAAAAAAACATGCCGAAAAATAATGATGGAATAAATAATATACGATATTTTGCATCGGTTACGTCCAGTAATTGCTAAAACAATATTATCTGATTTAAAAAAAAAAGAAAAAAAAAAAAAGAGGAAAAAATTTTCAAAATATTCCTACCATTTTGAATAGGTAATCGAACAGGCCAACCAATAGTTGCCCCTGAATTTCCCAGCCTAATGGTGGTGACCTTGAGACTAAAGGTCAAATCATTGTCCTTTTCATGGGTCCCCATTTTTCAAAACCTTGACCAATGTCAATGAAGACGCCATTTTTACCACACGAATAAAATTAAATACGATTTAGTTTTATCCATAGAATTTTTTTTTAAGAATGTTATGATAGTAATTTGGTATTTATTTTTCAATAATACGGTTATTATTCATTCAATACATTCATTATAATTTTGTTACAAAAAATATTCATTAGTACAATAGTAAAAATAATTAGTGCTACAGTAAAAATAAATATATTTTTTTTATGTGTTACTCCAATAAATGATTGTTTTTACTTATTTTATTTATTCAAAAATCGTTTGCGATTAATAAAATAAGTAAAAGAGCCATTTATTAGCGTAACACATAAAAAAATAAATATAATTTTTATTTTCAATAAATAAAAACGATTTTTAGATACAAACGATTTTTCAATAAATAAAAAAGTAAAACAACCATTTATTGGCGTAACAAATATAATTTTTATGTGTTACGTCAATAAATGGTTGTTTTTATTTATTGAAAAAAATCGTTTAATAAAATAAGTAAAAGAAGGATTTATTGGTGTAACACAAAAATTAATATAATTTTTTATGTGTTACGCCAATAAATGGTTGTTTTACCGCTCGTTTTATGTTTACCATATTCCGCGATTAACAAATAATTAATTTTGATTAATGAGGATATCAATTAAAGATGATTAAGGATTAATTAAGCATGATTAATTTATGATTAATTATTCATGATTAATTTGTTAATTAATCATGATTAATGATTCATTAATTAATCATCAAATGATTAATTTTTAACTGTTATTATCTTACAGAAAAGTTGTTTTATTAACTCAATGTAAATTTAAAAAATGGCATTCACATATAATGGATTTAAATGAACAATTTAAATCACCTAGTTCCCAAATTAGGTGATACTATCCCTGGAGTGGAATGGAACGATCAAAGGGGATCGATAGTAATTATGGGTACATTTGGGAAGCGTTTAACAGAAATAGGATGGGTAAAAACATAAAGAGATTAAAAAAAAAAAAAAAAAAGATAAGATTATTCGACAAATTATTCAAAAGGTCAACAAATTCTGGCAGCAAAAGTAGATATTATGGATTGTAATACAAATTTTTGAATTGCTTTACTTTATTATAACGTAGCTTAGTGAAATCGCAAATTTATCATCGAAAAAAAAAAAAAAAAAACTAAAAGAAACACAACTACAAATAATAGCGAATAATTAGTCAATAAATCTGGTGATCAATATTAGAGCGTAGGATAACAGCGCACCAAGTTCATCTTCTCATTAGGATCATTTTTAAAGTAAACCGAAACTTTTTATTTTTATATTATCTTTCGTTGTGTATAATGCGGACAATACTGTTATTAGTCTGACTAAATAAATTTATAATTTAAATTTTTTTGTTTTTACTACTGATGTTAACCCTGGCTTACACCAGGTCCAAAGGGCCCCGTCGCAGGCGACTGATCCATGGCTAAGGGTAATATGCAGCTTGACTTTTGGCGAAGATCCACGAAAGCTGAAGACTGACTTAACGATCCTATTAGACCGGGACCTACGGTTTAAAGTGAATTCCGAACCCCTGCAAACATCCATGGCACCGCCGGGACTCAAACCCGAAACCTGTGGCACCGAGCTCCAGAATGCTAGACACTCAACCATTCAGGACCGTTTTAAAAATGTAGTTAGATATATGAAATGAAAGAATACAAATTTGTTACTATATTTTCCCACTTATTAGTTTAAAGATGTGAATAACTTTTTTCCTTAAAAATTGGGAGGCAGGACAGATAAATTTGGGAATCATTGATCTAATTCTGAACTGAAACATTCGAAAAACACCTCAGTAGTTAAAAATGGCGTTCCTGCTCAAGTTTGTCATTTTACCGGGAGCTTTCTTCAGTGGTCAAAGAGATGCAATCTCTATTAAAAGGGAAAAACAATGGAAGGCAGATAGTACCGTGAGATGGACAACAGAGGCAGACACCATTGTTTATTGTTCGTTGAAACTGGTAATGCACAGCGGAGATAAAGGGAGTTTTATTAACAAACGGGCAGAAAAAATAATGATGCTCATCTTGTCCTGTTATTGTTAGGCATTTTCATCTGAACCGAGCTTTTCATTCCGAAGATAATTGTGAAATAGAAATGTTCTTTCCTTTATGTAAGCATTCGGTTCTTTTCAAATCAAATGACCTCGAGTTTCGGCTCTATTTTTCACTACATTTTTGAAATTATCTATCGCGTTTCGCGTATCTTATTTTTTTTTAAATTCAATAGTAATAGAAAGTCCTAGCGTTCTGGGCGGCCTGATGGCCAATTAGCTAGCGCTCTGGCCTTTAGAGCCACAGGCTTCTGGTTTGAATCCTCGAGGTGGCATGGATGTTTGTGAGTGGTTCGGAATCCACAGTCCCGGTCTAATTAGCCTAAAGTGTGCACAAAAATGACCGTAGAACGACAAACCGAAACCATCTTTCTAGCGATGGGTTCCATAGGTTCCGGGTTCGTGCCCGGCGGTGCTATGGATGTTTGTAGTAGTTAGAAATCCATTTTAAACCATATGTCCCGTCTAATATGACTGTATAGCTGACAACCCTACTTCGTAAAAAAAAAAGAAACAATTTCATCTTTCTGAATCTGCCAGTAGGTAGACAGCCGTGGTCCAACATGGACTGTGGTGCCAGGGAGTTAGTTAATTAGTTAGAGAAAATCTGCGAAATATTCTTTATGTAATGATCTCTTATTACTTTTTACGAATAACAAATGAATATCCTTTTATAAAATATTTCTGGTTATGAATTACTAAGTGAGCCAGGATACCTTAGTCACCAACGCTTTGCCTCCATTAATTACATAGTGTATTTATTCTATTTCGACATATTATGCCTGTAATATTTTCCGTTAATTAAATAAATCTAAATAAATCCCCAATGTATAAATTTGGCACATGGAAGACATGTTGGAATATGGAAGGTATAATGGAATACATGTAGACTCGTCAATCGTGGACAATTATGGTAATGTGGATAAATTACTTATAGCAAGTAGATTGCTTGTCAAAACCAAAGGTAGAAGCCAGCGGGCGGCCTGATGGCCAACACTCTGACTTTTTGGTACCACAGTTTGAAGTTCGATTCCTAGAAATGGCATGGATGCTTGTTAGGTTCGGAATCCACGTTAATTATAGGTCCCGGTCTGATTAGCCTAGTGCAGGGGTCGGCAACCTTTTGAGTCGGAAGAGCCAAAAATTACAATTTACAAAATTTCAAAGTTTTTAAAGAGCCACAAAGTTTTTTCTTGACAACAATAAATAGTACTCGCAAAAATAAAGTTTTTTGATAAAAAAAAAAACCTAATCTATTTATTCATAAGAAAAATATCTATTTATTCATATATTAGTAGTGTTTTTCACAACAAATTAGATAATATATATATATGGTATTATTAGATAATTACTTATTATTTAAGTAAAAAATTAAAACAATTAAACATTTACTTACAACACTAATTTGAACTTCAATAACAAACAATTGAGCAAACAAATTCAATGGGAGCGATGGCTTTGCCATGGTTTTAGAAAGTTTGGATAAATTTGACTCATAACTTGCTGTTTCAAGTTTCAAACATGACACTAAATTTTCATTTGTTAGTTGGCTTCTTACTTTACTTTTAATTATATTCATGCAAGAGAACGCTTGCTCGCACAAATATGTCGATCCGAAGATAGTCAGCACTCCAAATGCCAACTTCTTCACCTCACTGTAGCAATCTGGAAGACTATTCCATGCGTCGAATATAAGTGCCTCAACTCGCGGCATTTCTTTTAAAGCTGTCCACTTTTGTTGCGTTACGTACATGCATTTTAAACGATTTTTAAATGGTTTTTTTTTTTTTTTTTTTTGATAAAATAAATAATATTTGCGTATGGAACTAAAGAGCCGCAGCTTCACATTCAAAGAGCCGCATGTGGCTCGCGAGCCGCAGGTTGCCGACCCCTGGCCTAGTGTGCTTAAAATGACTGTAGAGCGACAAAAATCAAACAATGTTTATCAAAATAAAAAAATATTAATTAATTGTCTAAGTATTTCTCTAGCTTTTTAATGATTATAGCCATGAGGTCTGCCAAAACATTTGCCCACATTTGGTTAACCTTTCAGTTAATCTCATTAATATGATTTTCAAAATCTTCCACATCGTATTCTTGTCGATTAGAACATTTAAGAGATTTTGTACCTATTTTTTTGTAGAAGTGGCTATGGACTTGATTTCATTTTAAATTTAACATGGGCCATTTGAAAAAAGGGATTTAGTCTTCTTGGTTCAATAAGCAATTTCCTTACTGGTAACACAAATATGAACCAACTAAATTTAGAAGAAAAAAAACTCCAAAATCTACTTTTTATTTTCCCTTTTTATCATTTTTGAAGGTAAACCATAGTAGAATATTAAGTTGCCACATCAATACAAAAAAATCTTATATATATATATAAATGTCTGTTCTCTTTAAAAATATGAATGTCTATTCCCAAAAATATCCTTCAAAATCTATGCTAAGATTTAAAATATAACAATTATAAACACTACAGCGATCTATTTTCACATTGTATTCTTAATAAGAAATTGAAAAAATCTGCTTCTAGTCTCTAGTTTAAACAATCTCCATTCCAGAGCCTTTGCAATATTAGATATATATCATTTTGATAAAAATCAACAAAGGGAAGAAATCGCGTGATGCACTGTAATTTACATGCTTCAGAAAAGATTATCTGACTGCTTGGTGGTATGGAACTTACTTGATCGATGAACTGAGAGCTACAATAGAAGGTTCTTCTGGCTTTTCTAATGATTTTTAGGGTCAATGGACGGCGTTAGAAAGTAGCCAAGGGCTCATGTTCGTGCAAAAATCAAACAAACTAGGATTCTTGCGTTTAATAAAAAAACATTATCAATTGCCCATATAAATATATAAATTGAGTTTATAGTGAATTTAAAACATATTTTATTTCGACATATACTTTAAAATTACATGCATGATATATTTCGTTATGTTATTTTTTTCTCCAATAAATATAAAATTTTGTCAGTAAAATGAATTTTTTTTTTACAAATTGTTATGAATAATTTTAATTATAATTCCTGTCTTAAATTGAGGTTTTCTTCAATTGGGGAGAAGCTGGATATATTTTCAAGGTTTTACGGTATGTATTATTGTGCGGTATGTAAATATGCATCTAAACATAATAACCTCATACCTAGGCTGATTATACTGTGAGTGCATTCATGCATTTTTTTTTTTTCTAAAATGGCCCAATAAAATACAATATCACGAAATTAAACTTCATATCCCTTTTATGAATATGATGTTTAATATCATGATATTGTAATATAATAACAGTAAAACAATAGTTTGTTTAGTAAACGCATTTCTTACAAGTATCTTCTGCCACATACATTATTATATATATACACTCAAGAGCCAAAACATTATGACCACCTGTCAATAACGAGTTGGCCCACCTTTAGCGCGCAACACAGCTTCAACCCGCCTTGGCATGGATTAATACCACCATTTAATACCAGTTAAATACCACTTCCACCTGATCACGTGCCTTCCACGTCATCCAGGCGAGTTCATTGCAAAAATAGGGGTGGTCATAATGTTTTGGAATGTGTGTGTGTGGTCATAATGTTTGTGCTCTTGTGTGTGTGTGTGTGTGTGTGTGTGTGTGTGTGTGTGTGTGTGTGTGTGTGTGTGTGTGTGTGTATAATTGTGTAAGATGAATAAGCCCTGACTCTGCACATTCATGTTTTCCCCACAAAAATGGACCCATAATATATAATAACACTAAATTAAACATCATATTCACTTTATGAGGATGTTTAATTTCGTGATATTGTAATTTCATATCAGTAAAACAATAAAAAACAATAGTTTATTTAGAAAATGCATTTCTTACAAGTATCTTCCATCACATATGTTATTATATCATACATATATTTATATTTTGGTAATTGTGTAAGATGTATATGCCCTGTCTCTGCACTTTCATTCATTTTTTTCTTCAAAAATGTAGAAAAATACAATATCACGAAGTTAAATATCATGTTCACTTTATGAATTTGATGTTTATTTTCGTGATATTGTAATATCATAACAGCAAAACAATAAAAACAATGGTTTGCTCAGAAATTGCATTTCTTGCAAATATCTTCTATGACATTATATTATTATATCATGTTTTTTTTTTTAATTTCGGTGATTGTGCAAGACGAATAAGCCTGTCTCTGTACGTTCATTTCATGTGTTTCGTGATATTGTTTTTTCTTCAAAATGGATCAATGAAATACAACATCATGAAAATAAATACCATATTCCCTTTATTAATATGTTTAATTTCACGATATTGTAATATCATAACAGCAAAAGCAATAGCTTGTTTAGAAATTTTTACAAATATATTATGATATTTCTTATCACATATTATATTGTATCATTTTTTTTTTTTTTTCTCTTCAAAAACGGACGAATTAAATACAATATCACGAGATTAAGCATTGTATTTCCTTTATGAATACGATATTTAATTTCGCGATATCGTAATATCATAACAGTAAAACAATAAAAACCAACAGTTTGTTTAGAGAATGTATTTCTTACCTCACATTATATTATTATATCATGTTTTTTTTTTAAATTTTGGTAATTGTGTAAGACGAATAAGCCTTGTCTTCATACATTCATTTCTTTTTCCCCAAAGAAAAGCATGAATCTCCCGTTTAATTTCTTGATTATAATACATCACATAGCAAAATAGTGTAACCACTACGTTGTTCTGAAAACTTTTTTTCATGCATATCATTTCTACAAAAGAGGATAAAAATGTCAAATAATTCAACATCACTGCAACCACATGTTTATATTTTTCAAAAATAGGCCACTAAAATGAACTAGACTTTTAATTCCTTTTAATATCACGAAAATTTAATATCACAACGGTAAAACTATGCAACTACTAAAAATTTTCTTCACATAAATCAATATCCAGCATACAGTGGCGTAATTATACCAACTGAGGATAGTGGCAAATTTTTGAATGGAAGCCCCTCAATGCAAAGTATCATCATTATTTATTCTTTTTTAATAAAGTACTACTTAAAGATGCCTTTAGGTTTGCAATCCCCATTTTCGATCACAAACTGTTTCACTTGATCATTAAGTACTTTTAAAATGACCCTTATCAATAATGTATGACGAAGATGTAATTTTTTTTTTCCAAGTCAGTTTCAGTCACTTCACTGTGGTTTTGATTATGTGTATCGCTAGTACAGGGCTGCGGTGACTCAGGATCAGTGTTGTCAGGGAACTGCAATACTATCACTTTCAGTTCGACTCATTTCCGCCGTACTGTTCGTTTATTTCTTCCTCATTCTTAAAGTATTGACTTATTTTAGGTAACTTCTTATTATTTTTTTTGCGAACTCCATCTTTCTTACTTATGAATACGAGAATTTCCCATTATTAATTTTTAAATACCTATTTAATAATCAGGGGAATTCCATAAGAAGTGGATTTAAAAATGTCCCAGTGGCACGTGGGTGTAAGTGGAATTCCCACTATTTATTTTGTAAGTACCTATTCACGAACCAGAAATTGGAGAAGTCCCTACCACCGAGATAACCCGTGCGCAACCTTTCTCTATTACTATGACCAGGGCTGGATTTAAATGAAAAGAAGCTCTAGGCTATTCCACTTATGGAGGCCATTTCACCTCCCTGTTTTTAGAATAGTGTAATTTTAATTTTGCTAACAATTTGAATATAGGCCCCTCTTGATCTTGAGGCCCTAGGCTGAAGCCTCCAGTTAGCCTATAGGAAAATCCGGCGCTGACTATAACTACCTGATGCGATATATTTCTCATACAAATGAATACGTTCAAAATCTTGATACGCGTTTTTTTTTTTTTTTAACTTATTACTATAGTAACTTAAATTTATTAAATACAGAATTAATAAATTGTACTTTATTTTGTACTAATAAATGTCAGGCCTTTCATGTACTCATAGACTCTCTGCTCGGGTTCGAGGCCCGTAGCAATTTGCCTCTCTTGCCACCCTACTGCTACGCCATTGCCAGCATATCTACCTCTATATGAAAGAAGATTTGGTTTGGTTTGGTTTATCACCTACGGTTATTTTTTGCACAATTTAGGCTAATTAGACCGGTTTAATGGGATAACAATTAGGCTACAGTTTAACGAGAATTCCGAACCACTACATGCATGCCACCGTCAGGATTCGAAAAGCCTGTGGTACCAAAGGCCAGAGCGCTAGGCAATTGGACATCAGGCCGCATATGAAAGAAGAGGGGCTTAATTCGTTCGACGAAAATTTATTCAAGGAGACCTAGATGTATCTATTCCAAATTATCTAATCAAAATTTCAAACAAATTTCTTGAAAAAGGTCCTCAGATTAGAACGAGTTAATTCGACGCTTTCCGACTTACCGTGGTGTGAGAAGTTCACAAAAAAGGTCCAGAGCCGTCTATGAAATCTCCTATGAGTGTTTCCCAAATGTAAATTGACACCATGGCTGCTATTCTGAGCAAGCGCGAGAAAACTCAGGTAACAGAGTGGATTTAAACCTTCACTGAGACAATATCTATCAGAGAACCCATTTGGCTTAAACTTTGCGGCATTTCATTAATTAAGACGAATTGGCGCAAGGGTAAAGAAAAGGATCTCTAACCACAAGGTCTAAGGTTCGAATATAAACCTAGCTCCAATTTCTATTCAGCTACGATGTGCACCTTAATTCTTTTTGCCGACTAGTAGCCGCAGTTGGGTTTATTTTTATTTTTTACCCCTTTTTTTTTTCTAGTAAATAAAAAAATTAGATAAAAAATATCAAAAAACGGAAAAAAAAATATATATAATATAAAAATACCAGAACTTTAGTTCTGAGAACGGCCATTTTGGGGAAGGGGAAGGGTGCACTCTTGAGGCTCATCCTTATTATCCTAATGTTTTTTTCATCGAAACGGTCTACACTTTCAGCAATCACAATTTTTAATTTCAAACTATTATTTTTGGTATCTACAACTGGTCCATAATTGTAACTAATTTTTAATTTAAATTATTTAATTTTAGTTTTAACCTTTTATTTTTTTTTTATCTTACTTTTATTTATCTTTAGTATTTTTTTAATTTTTAGAGTACCATGTTTTAAATTTTTAGAAGCTTTTTTTTTATTTAGAAACTTTAATTTTTATCAGAAACTAACATTGAGCACCTTTATTAATCATCTTATTAATAAGGTGAATGGTAATAGCACCTTATTACCATTCACCTTATTAATCATTAGTCATAATGATAAATGATTATTAATCATTAATCATTTCACCTTATTAAATTTTATATATGAATTAAGATGAGTAGGTTAAGGGGTCCTATACCTATTGGTACGCCAATTGCCAGAAAGAAGAGAGAAAATAATTCCTGTTAGTTGACATCACTTCTATACAAAAGGGCAGAACGGTTTCTTTTTCCCGAATCTAACTTTAATTTCTTGATATTGTAACCATAGTAAAAGATACTAAACCATTTTGTTCCTAAAACTATTTTCACATACCATGAATGAAATGTTGTCTACCTGCATGAAAGGAGGACAAATAAGTCATGTTGGCCGACGTCACAGCACGCGCGTATGATTTTTTTTCAAAAAATGGGCCAATAAAACGAACAAATAGTTCGCAGGCTAACAAATTCAACGGATCTTACGGTTCTGTTTCATCCAGAAGAAGAATGCCGCGCAATTGGCGAAACAAGACATTCGTTTCCTTCAGGGGCAATAAATCTATCAGCGAGAAGAAACGGTGCTCTTTTCGGGCGCCTTAATTTATTGCAAATTGTTCCTTTGTGGGGACATGGAGCATCAGAAGATGGTCAATTCGCAAATGATGACAATGATACGATTGGAGGAGCGTGAAATATGCTGGTGCATAAAATGGAAATGCATGGCAGCGGGCATGCGCAGAAAGAGGTTTGGGTAATGCGAACAAAACTTTCCATGCTCAGGTAAAATGCCTGCTCAAGTTGAGTTGTTTACTACACATGGCGGTGCTTTCTTTAAAGACGTTTCTGTAAAAGATCTTTGGACTCTAATGTAAATTTTGTAGAGACACATAAATATTTCCATATAAATTTTGATATTGTATATTGTATTTTTGATATTGAAACCATTGTCATATTAAGAAGGTACTAAACTAGTTTGTTCCTAAAACCATTTTCACATACCATCATACATACCATAAATGATAAGTTTTCTACCTGTATGAAAGAAGGACAAATAAGACATGTTAGTTGATATCACTGCTATACATAAGGATAAAAAAATTTTTCGAACATAACTAATTTTTTGATATTGTAACCATTGTAATAATGGAAAAGTACTGAACTAGTTTATTCTTGAAACTATTTTCACATACCATAAATGAGAAGTTATCTACTTGTATGAAAGGTTTGGTTTGTTGCTCTATGGTCATTTTTTGCACACCTTAGGCTAATTAGACCGGGGCCTACAGTCGGCTACTATTTGGCTGAATATGAAAAAGGAAAATAAGTCTTGTTAGTTGATATCACTTCTATACATACGGATAAAATGCTTTTTCCGAGCACAACTTTTCCAACACAATTTTTTGATATTGTAATTATCATAATAGTAAAAAAAAAGTACTAAACTAGTTTGTTCCGAAAACCCTTTTCACGTATCATACATGAAAAGTTGTCTGCCTGCATGAAAGGAGGACAAATAAGTCATGCTGGCCGACGTCAGAGCACGCTCGTCTGTTTTTTTTACAAAAATGGGCCAATAAAACGAACAAATAGTTCGCAGGCTAACAAATTCAACGAATCTTACGGTTCTGTTTCATCCAGAAGATAATGCCGCGCAATTGGCGAAACAAGACGTTCGTTTCCTTCAGGGGCGATAAATCTATCAGCGAGAAGAAACGGTTCTCTTTTCGGGCGCCTTAATTTATTGCAAATTGTTCCTTTGTGGGGACATGGAGCATCAGAGGATGGCAATTCACAAATGATGACAATAATACGATTGGAGGAGCGTGAAATATGCTGGTGCATAAAATGGAAATGCATATGGCAGCGGGCATGCACAAAAGAAGTTGAGTAATGCGAACAAACTTTTCATGCTCAGGAAAAATGTCTGCTCGAGCTATGTTGTTTACTACACATAACGGCGCTTTCTTTAAAGACATCTCTATAAAAGATCTTTGGACTCGAATGCAGATTTTGTAAAAACAGATAAATATTTCCATATAAATCTTGAAATTGTAACTTGGTATTTTTTGATGCTGTAACGATTGTAATAGTAAAAAAGTACTAAACTGGTTTGTCCTAAAACCCTTTTCCCATACATATAAATGAGTTGTCTACTGCATGAAAGGAGGACAGTTGGCATCAGTTCTATATAAAAGGATAAAAATGTTTTTCCCGAATATAACTTTAATTTTTTGATATTGTAACCATTGTAATAGGGAAAAAGTACTAAACTAGTTTGTTCTTAAAAGATATTTTCACATACCATACATATAAATGAGAAGTTGTCTACTTGCATGAAAGGAGGACAAATAAGTCATGTTGTCCAACGTCAGAGCACGAGCGTATGTGTTTTTACAAAAATGGGCCAATAAAACGAACAAATAGTTTCGCAGGCTAATAAATTCAATGGATCTTACGGTTCTGTTTCATCCCAGAAGAATATTGCCGCGCAATTGGCGAAACAAGACGTTCGTTTCCTTCAGGGGCAATAAATCTATCAGCAGAAGAAACGGTGCTCTTTTCGGGCGCCTTAATTTATTGCAAATTGTTCCTTTGTGGGGACACGGAGCATCAGAAGATGGTCAATTCGCAAAATGATTGCAATGATACGATCGGAGGAGCGTGAAATATGCTGGTGCATAAAATGGAAATGCATATGGCAGCGGGCATGCACAAAAGAAGTTGAGTAATGCGAACAAAACTTTCTGTGCTCAGGTAAAATATCTGCTTCAAGCTGATTTGCTTACTACACATGGCGGTGCTTTTGTAAAGACGTCTCTATAAAAGATTTCTGTACTCGAATGCAAATATATCCATATAAATCTTTTGTTATTTTTATGGAAAAGATAAACTATCAATTTGTAAATTTTATCTGTAATAGTTTTTCTTAATTTTAATATTACTAACATCAATAAAAATAATAATAATATTAATATTAATAATTTTAAATATTAATGTATATCAAATGTTATATATATGCGTTTATATTTTTAAATGAAATAAATCTAACGTACAAAAATTATAGAGATATCTTCAATTATGCTTTACATTTATTGCATTTTGAGCTAACTTCTTGATGCATTATAACGGTAGCATGGTTGTTTGTTAGTGGTTCGGAATCCACGCTAAGCTGTAGGTCCCGGTCTAATTAGCCCAAAGTGTGCGCAAAGACCGCAGAGAGAAAAACCATACCAATCTTGATGCATTTGTGGGTATAAAATAGTACACTGCTGAGTATAAAATAGTACTAATAGTAGACTAAAAGAATGCACTAAAGTTTGATGGAGTTTCGTGATTCAAAGGTACTTCATAAGCCTCTTTTAAAGGAAAAAAAAAATATTGAATGAAGTTGTACTCATTTTTTTTTTTTGGTAGCAATTAGACGAACTACTATAAAACGAAAATAAATAGTCCACACGTTATTCGTTGAATGAACATAATATTAATATTGTTAATTGCAAAAGACGACGCAACTGTGAGCAGAAAAAATTAGAGAAAGAACACTTGTCTGGACCCTTAACAACATTGAAGATTAAAACATACTAAAAAAGGTCTTTTTCGCATGCAGAATTGTAAGACAGTTCTACATGTTGCTTTTCACCATATAGAACAACAATCAGATACACACAACGTTTTACACACAACGCTTTTAAAAATAAACATCCTTCTACCTTTTTTTTTTTTTAATGCTATAAACCATGCGTGTGTCTAATCCTCATAATCCTCTAATCCTGTCCCTATACTCATGGGATGTCCTCACACTGCAGAGGACATTCCATGAGTATTGACTCAAGGGAAAGAGGCAAAGGGGGCAGCTTCTGTTTTGAGGGAGCACTCGTAGGTAAAATATCTCATGTTTCAAAATCTGCCAGTAGACAGAATGCTTTGGACCACCAAGACGCTGTTGCACCAATGAAGAATCAAAACTCAGTAGTACTAGAGGGCTAAGCCAGGCATTTCCGAAAAAGAACATAAATATGGAATAAAAAACACGCTTTTAGAGTTAATCAAACTAAAAAGTAAAAATTAATTATTAACATAGTTAAGAATAAAATTACTGACGAGAAAATGAATGCCACTGTTCTAAAAGCGTGGGGTGCTCGATATCAATCGTTATAACTTTTCACTAGTTTCATTCCGAAATGCAGAGTTAGTTTAAAAATGTCATACAAAACCCCAAGCTTTTAGAACATCGACATTCATTTTCTCGTCAGTCATTTTATTTTGATGTTAACAATTATTTTTTACTTATTAGTTTCATTAACTCTAAAAGCATGTTTTTAGTTTTTTTTAAACTATAATAATTAAATGAGGTCCCTGTACGGAGGACTGGAACTATAGTTCTTACAATAATTTAATTGTGAGTAAAACAAAGGCTAAACGCGAATATGTCGAGCCAGCCAGGATTCGAACAAGGGAATCTCCTGATCGTGTAGTCAGGCGCTTTATCCGTTGTGCCAGGTTTGAATTGCTCTTCGTAAGTTAAAATAAAATCACTCATCCTGGCTATCCTAATCATGATGAGATGATAAATTTATCAAAATATTTTATTACCGTCGATCCTTGATAAGTAAGTCCACAACATTTAAATTAAATCTGATCGTTTTAAAGTAGGGCAAAATCGACCCCAAAGAGTCAGTTACAAACAAACAAACCTACAGGTGAAACTAATAAAAGCGTATTAAAAATTCAGGGAGAGGTGCCTTATCAAGAGTCAGATAAGTTTCAGACTACTAAAAAAATATAATCCGTTTCTGCCAACTGACCACATTCTAAAAATGTCCAGTTTTTTTATCGTCAACAACAACAATTGGCTGAAAAGATTCGATTAGTTAGGTTAAAAATAGCCCAAGAATGAGTAAAATCTTTTAATCTAACGTTAAATAAGCAGTCAAATGGGCAAGGAAAACATTGATGTGTTCCAAAAAAGAATTAATCTCTTCTTGTAAAGAAAGATGTGAAAGTTTAAATCCAAAAAAGCCAAAGTGCCTTTTAAAATTAGTGTTTTTAAAATTACGACTATGGAATAAAAATAAAATAGATTAAATGGTAGCAAACCATGAGTTTTGCCTTCCCAAATATTCCACCACAGCTTAATGATTTCGTTCAAGATCAATAAAATAGTATTCGTATGTGCAGTTTTAAACGTAATTGAAACTTTAAATTTTTTATTTTAACATATTTTAATATTTAATGTATCAATAAATATATATATACATAAAAATATTAGGTATTTACGTATTAACGGTACCTTGGCGACAGTTGCGCCAATAAAGAGCACACGCGCCAACCGCAGCTACAGATTTGGCACCAATCTACATTTAAAATTTTTGTTCCAAATAATAAAATATATATGAAACACTTCATTTAAAATCAAAACGCTTTCAAAATACTTTTATTCCAAATAATAAAAGATTGGCGACACTTAAAAACTGCCAAGTCTGTCGCCAAGGTACCGTTAATACGTAAGTACCAAATATTATTATAACACGTTTTTTCGTTAATTGTTTAATATAACTGATTTACACAAAATTTTATTTAGTGACTTTAAAGATATTATTCTAAAAAGAAGATTTCTGAGTTTTATTTCACTGGCTAAAGGTATTCGTAAATATAAAAAAGTTAAGAATTTCTGATTTGACAACTTTTTTTTTTTTACATTTGCAATTTGGGACCAGTGCAGTGGCTAGCGATCAACAACCATAGCGGGGTTACTATGGTTGTCTGTAGTGGTTCGGAATCCATTTTAAACTGTAGGTCCCGGTCTAATCGGATCGTAGAGTATTGCGGGGGTATTGTTACCCCGCGTCTGTAGCTTATCTTCAAACTACACGCACTCCCTGAATAGTGCTAAGTGAGTAACGTCGGTGCAGCCCTTGCTTATGGCATAAAAGATAACTGTCTAAGTATTTGCTAGCTGCATTAGGAAAAAAAAAAAAACATTTGCATTTTTGTTTCTGAACTTTGTTGTTTCTTATCCCACTTGGTAGGCAGCAATTTCTAAACCAAGTCCAAGAACCGCATGGTCTTATGGAAGGAGTGAAAGAGGGGAGGGGGAAACTTCTGTTGTGAAGGAACATCCATAGGTAGAAGACTGACTTGGCTCCGTGATACTGACCTTTTACAGGGTGGGGTTGTCACCCAACGCTTTGCAGTCATATTAGAACGGAACCTACGGCTTAAAGTGGATTCCGAACCACTACAAACATCCATGGCACCTCCGGGACACGAACCCAAAACCTGTGGCACCGATCTTCAGATAGTTAGTCACTCGGCCATCACACCCCCATTTCTGAACTTTTTCTTTTACTAAACACAATAATTTGATGCAATAAGGTTGATTATGATGAATAAGTTTTCTTCCTCTTATATTATAAAAATGTATCCATTTTCCTTACTCATTAGAATCAGAATTATAATCCTCTAATAGATCACCAGATCTTTCGAGACCATCATATATACATCTCTGTTATTATCAATAAAAATGTCTTCACCTTTACTCGTTTTTGAAAAAAAAAAAAAAAAAAAAAAACGAAACCAAAAAAAAACGTGAAGTAATTATAACAGCTCATAAGCAATAAATTACACTCACCGTTCCTTTCGGTACTGAAACCTTTAACTTGACTATCTTGAGAGGCATGCTCTGAGTTTGAGGAATTGGTACTGAGGGACATTGAGTTACATGAATGAGGTACTGACGGACATAAAGGTAGTGAGAATGAGGTACTGACGGATATAGAGGTACTGGGAATGGGGTACTTTAAAACAAGTTGAAATATCTGCCGAATGACTGATGCCAGATCTACGACATTATGAGTGAAATCGTGTTTAACAGGATTAAAATAAGGTAGCCGGAAGCTTTTAGTCCTGAATTAAAGATCAGTTTTCGCACGAGTTAACTCTAGTTATTCATGTAGAATGCAAATATTAAATACGAATATACTGGAATAACGCGTTTAAAGGATTAAAGAAGTTATTTCATTGTGAGGATAAAAAAAAGTACTTCAATTGATGATTTGATGATGTTATTAGCAATCTAAGCAAATTTTAAAAAAAAAAAAAAATAGATTTTCTAATTGATATGTTGTCATATCTTTAATGCAAACTTTTTGTTCTAATGCAGCTGGCAAACACTTAAGACAGTTGTCTTGGATGCCTTAAGGCAAGTCCTGCACCAACGTTACTCACTTAGCACAACCCAGGAAGTGCATGTAGCTTGAAGATAAGTTACGGACGCGGAGTAGCAACACCCCCGCAACACTCTACGATCATAGACCGAGACCTACGGTTTAAAGTGGATTCCGAACTCCTACAAACATCCATGCCACCGCTGGGACTCGAACCGAAACCGCGGTACCGAGGGCTAGGCACTAGACCATTCACGCCCCTCTTTAATGCAAACTTAAGGCAGTTTTTTACGTTGCAGAAAGTAGAATATTGATAGAGTGAGTTACATGTTTGGTGCCTAGTGCCGAGTCACTAGGCTCTGGCGCTCGGTGCCACAAGCTTCGGTTCGAGATCTGGGGGTGCCATGGATTCTTGTAGTGGTTAGAACCCCCTTTAATTGTAGAACCCCTTTAAATTGGGTGTAGAGCCGACAACCCTACCCCCGTAAAAGAAAACATCTCCTGTCTTGAAATCGGCCAGTAGGCAGACGGACTTGGTCATCAATGGAGCTGTCGGGCCATTGAAGAAGAATTACATGGTACCCAATTCACTATTATCAATCTTCAGATTTGTTTGGTTTGTCGCTCTACGATCAGTTTGTTCACGCTTTAGGCCAATTAGACCACTACTTACAGTTTAACGTGGATTCCGAATCACTAATAAGCATCCATGCCAACGCCAAGATTCGAACCTGAAGCTTGTGGTACCAACAGCTAGAAGCTCGCCAATTGGAAATCAGGCTGCTGTCAATCCATAAAGGATTAACACCAACTCTTCATTTTAAAAAAGCAGTACACATAAAAACAGGGGACATTGGGAAACACAGAACAGTTGGCTTGATAACCGAGTAGCTAGTGCTCTGGCCCTCGGTACCACAGGTTTCGGGTTCGAATACCGACGGTGCCATGGATGTTTGTTGTGGTTCGGAATCCACTTTAAGTCGTAGGTCCCGGTCTCATATGGCCGTAGATCGTCACAGAGCCCAATCAGACTTCTTACCCACATCATTCCCAAACTGTAAAAGGGACAACTCTGCTTTAGGCACAATGATGTTGTGAGGTGTAATAGAAACTCAGAACAGATAGAACTACCATGATTTTTCAAGTTGGTAAAAGTTTTCTTAGGTACTGAAAAACAAAACATATATAAGATCTTTTCACAAGAACATACCATATATTAATTATTAGCTACTAGGTTGAATCTATAAAAGGTTGATAACATGAATCTTCGATCCAGTTGCCAAAAGTTAACACTAATTCTTAAAAATTCTAAGTTCTTTATGTCAAATAAGATGATTTGAGGTGTCTCGTCTAAGTATAACAAAAAGTTTTGAGTCCGTGCCAGTTATTGGCAACCATGACCATTCATTTTTCATAACAAGGACGAAATTCTGCAGTTAGTCTATGTACAGAGTTACGCCATTTGAGTTTGAGCAATCGTATTGCACGGCACACGACTAGAATTACACGCACAATCCCTACTTGCTTTTGGTATTTCCTGTTTGCTCTTAGTTCTTTTTCATTAGTTCAGATGACTTTGAGAGCATATAAATAGGATATCTTATTTTTGAAACAAAAAGAAAAACAGACTGATGATCAACGAAAAAATTTGTCATGCATAGAATTCAACAGAGATTTTTTTTTAAGATGGAATCATTCGAAGGGTTTATTATTTCAAAACAAACAAAAAAAGAGATAAGGATATGCGGATGAAAGATTCCATAAACAAATAAAAAAACCTTTTTGACTGCATAAATGTACATAATAATTGTATTCCATTACTTTTTTAAATAATGAAATGTATAATAGTCTGATAACTGAAGTGTTAACAAACTTTTATTTAACACTAGAAGGCATAGGAAATGTTAAAAAAATTTCAAATATAGAGCTCATTATATATTAGAGTTTTAAGGTGTAATATTTTACATACAATCTGATAGTTGATTTGGTTTGGCACTCTACAGTCATTTTGTACACACTGTAGGCTAATTAGACTGGGACCTACAGTTTAACGCAGATTCCGAACCTCTACTACTACACCACATCACTGTGCCTAGAGCCGAGCTGCCCTATACAGTTTGGGAATGATGTAGGTAGAAACTATGCAAAGGTAGCTCAACTTAAAAGCTAATAAATAATATTACGGGCCATACGAGACCAGGACCTATGGCTTAAAGTGGATTCGAACCACTACAAACATTCATAGCATCGCCCAGACTCGAACTTGACACCTGTGGCACCGAGCTCCAGAGCGTTTAACACACGACCATTTAGACCCTGATTTCGAACCACTAACAAGCATCCATGCCATCGCCAGAATTCGAACTTGAAGCATGTGGTACCCCAATTGGCCGTAGGGGGATACTAAATTATTACATATTTAAATGATAATTTGCTAAAAATTTTTGAAGGAGCAATTGTAATTAATTCGGCTGAAATACTTGATTTTCTGCTGAAATTACTTGATTTTTAAAATAAAGAAACACTTTAAAAGTAAAATTTGAAGTTTGACGACATAATATAAATGTATCCATATTGATCCAACTTTACATCGTTTCTGATTCTAAAGATTTTTTTTTTTTTATTCCAAAATATTCAAGAAAGTTAGATTTGTTAAACAATAAGCTTTGAGTTGTTAAGCTTTTAATTGTTAAACAATAGAAAATGAGATTAATTAAAAGGAAAATTTGAAGTTTGACGATGTTAATATAAATGTATACTTCTTGTTAATTTGTCTTTACAGTGTTTCTGATTTTAAAGATTTTTTTAATCCCAAAATATTCAAGATAGTAAGAATTGTTAAACAATAGACTTTGAGTTGTTAGGTTTTTAATTTGTTATACAATAGAAAATGAGATTAGTTTTACAAACAATCAATAGGCTTTTTAAACCAAACACCATTTGCAAAGTGATCTTTTACAAGAATACATGCTTTAAAAAAAATAAAGAAAATATGCTAGTTGCATGCTATCATACTTTATATTTCAATGCTTTCATGCTAGCCGCCATATACAATGACCTCATAACGCAATAAACAAATTTTTGCGTGCTATGATCTTTTCGAAATTGTTCAGCCACAACTGAACTAAAAATAAATAAAAAATACTTGATATTCCAACAATGATTTGTTAAAATTTTTTTAAAAATAAAGAAACAGTCACAACTTTTTAATTCTACAAAAATTACATGATTTTCAAAATAAATTTATCATGAGAAACTCTTTTAAAAGCAAAATGTTAAGCTTGACGACATAATATAAATTTATCCAACTTTACATTGTTTCTGATTCTAAAGATTTTTTTAATTCCAAAATATTCAAAATAGTTAGAATAGACTCTGAATTGTTTTAGGCTTGAGTTGTTCGGTTTTTTAATTGTTAAACGATACAAAATGAGATTAGTTTTACAATCAATAGGCATTTAAACCAAGCAACATTTGAAAGTGATCTTTTAGAAGAATACATGCTTTAAAAATAAAGAAAATATGCTGGCTGCATGCTATCATATTTTATATTTCAATGCTTTCATGCTAGCCGCCATATACAATGACCTCATAATGCAATAAACAAATTTTTGCGTGCTATGATCTTTCGAAATTGTTCAGCCACAACGAAAATAAAAATAAATAAAAATATTTTTACGACCGCAATTTTTCAAGCCAACAATCCAAACTCCAATCACATTGGTAGAAATTTTACTACCCTATTCTATTAAAACGAACATCCACGTCAAGAACTAGTAATAAACTATAACTATACCATAGTTATAAAACCTAATATGCCTAATCTAACTAAAAATTAATCCTGTAGCATAAATAAAAAGAGCAGCATTGTTGTCCAAACATTTTATGCCATCGACGCCAAAAGTGCCAGCCAGCATTTCTACAGAACAGTGGACCCCAATGTTCTGTAGGGCATGGTTAAAAACAATGTATAAAAACCTACTTTATTTTCTAATCACATACTTACAGCAAGGGGGACGAGGAAGGGGGGCAGCATGGTGTTCTAACTACTATAATAGAACTTTTCAAGCATTCCCTGAGTTGTATTGCTATTTCATTGCCCTTGTTCTATCTCACGATCGGTCAAAGAATGGGTTCAAGGTTTCCAGTCATTACGAACATTTTTGTTTTGTTCTTTTTTTGTTCTTTTTCATTTTTGTTCGGTTTTTTTTACATCACTCTTTCTTTTCTTTTAGAATGCTTTTTGTCCCCTTCTTTTCACCCCCCATTTAGAATTGTTCTGTGCTGTGAAGGTCATTCGATGAACGAAACACGTTGCCATTCGCAGTTTTTATTCTTATTTATTTTTTTAACTAACGATAACCAAAGAGTTTTTTTTTTTTTTTTTTTTTTAATTCAAAGATTGTGTTCGATTTTTATTTATTTATTTATTTATTATTATTTTTTTCTGTAATCACGGTTCCGCCTAATTGACGATTAAAAAATCCCTACGGGTGTAAAAAGTTGGGGTTTTTTATTTTTTTTTATCAAGGATGTTTATTTTTCCGATGGGTTTCGTTGGGGTCCGATCAAGGATGTTTATTTTTCGAACTTTCACGCCTTGTGAACACATTCGAAGAACTCGCAGGTGATAAAAAAAAAAAAAATTTTTTTTATTCGGAAACAATGGATGTGGTGGTTATGTACAAATAAAAAATTTGAATAATTTCCGTACATGTAAATTTCATTTCTTATTATTTATTATTTCCTTTGCACCATTTATTTTCTGTTGTTTATTTACCTTTATTTAAGACCAATTGAGGAACAACTGAAATTATTGTTACAATGATTACAAAATGTGAAATTGTGTAAATGTTTTTAAAAAATATAATACAAATGCAATTTAGATGTTATAATATAAAAATTTGATTTCAGTAGACAGTTAGTCCCTCCTGTAATGAAAAACAAAATGACTGCAATCATTTTCGTAGGTCCCGGTCTAACATGATCGTAGAGTGTTGCGGGGGTTTATTACTCGAGTCCGTCGCTTATCTTCAAGCTACACGCACCTCCTGGGTAGTGCGAAGTGAGTAGCGTCGGTGCAGCGCTTGCCTTAAGGCATCAAAGACAACTGTCTACATGTTTGCTAGCTGCATTAGAAAAAAAAACTTTTTTAACGAATGCATCCATATGTCGATCTTCCAATCTATTTTAATCTGCCGTAATTTATGTATTAAAATCTGATTTTTCATAGTATTTTGTGCAATTAATTTATTCCTTTTTTTTTTTTTTTTTCTATTTTTATTTTATTATTTAAGAATTCTAGCATAAAAGAAATGAGTTTTGTGTATTTTTTTCTGTGAGTATTTTTTTCTTGATTTTTATTTAGACATAAATTTAAGAATAAAGTTTCGTTTCTGACAAAAACAAAACAATTAAAAATTTCAAATGCACAAAAAAGATAATAATAATAGTTGCAAACGATATTGTCATAATATAGTTGCAAACGATATTGCCATGATAATTGCAAATTATATTGTTATAATAATTGCAAATTATATTGTTATAATAATTGCAAATTATATTTTTATAATAATTGCAACCTATATTGCCATAATAGTTGCAAAAATGTATTGCCATAATAGTTGCAAAACTATATTGCTATAATAGTTGCAAAACTATATTGTCATAATTATAAAGTTTATTGTCTAAAGCAAACCTATATTGTCTTATTATGTATCGAAATCTTATTTTTCATTGTATTTTGTGCAATTAATTTATTCCTTTTTTTTCTATTTCTGTTATTTAAGAATTGTAGCATAAGAGAAATTAAAATGAATTTTATTTAAAAATGATTTTTTTTTGAAAAAATATTATCCGTTTTATTCAAGTGCACTGTGAGTATTTTTTGTTGATTTTATTTAGACGCAAATTGAAGATTAAAGTTTTGATTCTGACAAAAACAAAATAATTAAAAATTTCAAATGCACAAAAAGATAAGAATCGTTGCAAACGATATTGTCATGATAGTTGCAAAATACTATTGCCATAATAGTTTTGCAAATATAATTGCCATAATTGTTGCAAACTATATTGCCATAATAGTTGCAAACTATAATGCCATAATAGTTGCAAAAACTATAATGCCATAATAGTTGCAAACTATAATGCCATAATAGTTGGAAACTATATTGCCATTGTAGTTGAAACTATATTGCCATTGTAGTTGGAAACTATATTGCCATTTTGGTTGGAAACTATATTGCCATTATATTTGCAAAAACTATATTACCATAATAGTTGCAAACTATATTGCCATTATATTTGCAAAACTATATTGCCATAATAGTTGCAAACTATATTGTTATAACAGATGCAAACAATATTGTTATGATAATTGCAAAACTATATTGCCATAATAGTTGCAACACTGTATTACCTTAATAGGTGCAAAACTGTATTGCCATAATAGTTGTAAAACGATATTGCCATAATAGTTGTAAAACGATATTGCCATAATAGTTGTAAAACGATATTGCCATAATAATTGCAAATTATATTCTTATAATAATTGCAAAACTATATTTCCATAATAGTTGCAACCTAGTATTAACATACTTCAAAATTGAATGAAAAAATTGACGAATGAAAAAAAAAAGTATTTTAATGATGGAAAAATCATGTCATTTTCGAATAACAGATGACAAGCTCATAATAAATAAAATAGTTCAAACTATAATTAATCAGGAATCTCTAGAATTTAAGTAAATAGGATTTGAGATGGTAATATCATTTTTGATTATTAAGTTTTATTTATTTACCGTTTTACAGAATTCAAGTAAATTTTTACTAAACTTTTCAAATCTTAAATAATATAGCCACGTAAATAATTTGATTTATCTAATACGAAAAATTTATTTATAGAATTATAAATTATTATTTATAAAAAACAAATTCAACCAAATATATTTACAAAGGTACAACAAAACAATATTCTTAAAAAACTCTCCCTTTACAAATTCTTTAAACCCCCCGAAAGTTTTACACTACTTTTTAATAAAAGCAATATTCACATTGGGGCTTGATGACCGAGGGATTAGTGCTCGCACTCGGGTCCACAGGTTTCGGGTTCGAGTCCCGGCGGTGCCATGAATGATTGTAGTGGTTCGGAATCCATTTTAAACCGTAGGTCCTGGTCTAATATGACTGTAGATCATTGGGCTAACAACCTTACCCCGTAAAAAGAAAAAAATCTCTCTAGCAAGCAGACGGCCTTGGCTCACTATGGGGTTGTTGCGCCACTGATGATGACGATATATATTCATATTATCTACAAACATCGGACCAAAAAAAATTAAAGAAAATCTTTTCCACACACAGTGAACGAGATTGTAGCCATTGCATGCAAGAAATGGTCAAATTGGCTTACAGACTCTCACCCGGAGAAAAAGTATATTTCGTGCATCCTGTGCGTAGTTGAGCATCGGGTTTTCGGCTTAGAAGTGGAATTCTTCCCCGAATCCATAATTATGTATCTTTAAATGTGTTACATATTGTATGTGGCTCATTGTAAATTGTGGTGTTTGTGCTGGTGTCAATAAAGCTGTGAGTTCTGAAACTTGTAGCTCAAGTATCTCAACCCAACCACACCCAGTTGCAATCTGGTTGAATAACCTGCACAACAAGGTGACATTTCAATTTAAAAACTGCAACAGAGAAATCGCAAAGCTATAAATTTTTAAATTTTGATTTTACCTCCTCAACAAGTATTTAAAAGACCAATAAAAATTTACCAAACCGTACGGACTCACTGCACCGCAATCTGATGTATCTTGTCTTAAAAATCTTTTACAGGTAACTAAAATGAAATGACCAAATATTCATTTGCACACTTTTAAACTCTTATACACTATTTCAAATTCTATACATAATCTTCAAACACTCCCAAATTCATTCCTGCCGAAGGATTTATTCAAATTACTGCAAATATCTATCCAAAAGAATATATATATAGAGAGAGAGAGAATATATATATATAAGTATATAGAAATAAAAGTATGTAAAAATAATAGTAAATATAAAAGAATCTATATGTAAATATATGAAAGAATCTATATACGTACAACTACAATATTTATTTACAAACATTATCGCCATATAGCATTGAAATTATCAAACACATTGTACTGCTACAAAAGTGATTATTCAGTAATAATAAATATTTAATAAACAATCAAAATTCAAAAACATGATGCATTTTTGTTTGGCAAACTGATGTATCTTGTTTTTAAAATATTTTTCAGATACCTAAAAACAAATTAGCTAAACGTTCCTCTGCACTTTCAAATTTATGTGTGCCCTCCAAATTATCCAAAAGCAACTGTAGTGAAAGAGGTATTTAAATTAGTAAATAACATTCCAAAAGAATTTAAAAAGCCATACCCATATATAGTAAAAGTATCAATTTTATAACAGGCTTTACAGCTTTAAATTAGTTATTCATAAGGAATATATATTTTATAAACCATATAAAACCAAGAACGTACAAGATGGGATTTATCATATTCTAAAAATATTCTGCATTTACCTGAAGCAAATGAAACCAAAACAATAATCAAACTTCAACAAATGATATTTGTTTGGACGATTTTTCATTTCAACGCTTACAAATTCTGTATATCCTCCAAACTCACCTAAACTAATTGTAATGAACGAGATATTCAAGTTATTCGAGACAGAAGATATCTTTTTACGAGGTAGGGTTGTTGGTCCTACGTTCCGTGAAGAAAAAAGGCATTTCGCCAGTTCGAAAACCCATTTTACAGCTTCAAAACGAGGATTTATATATTATATTTATTTAATAAACCATATAAGTCCAAAACCAAGAACCCCACGAGTATTCCAATTTATCATGTTCTAAAAAGTATTCTTCATTTACCTCAAACAAATGCAACCAAAACAATCATCAAACTTCAAAAAATTATATTTGTTCAGACTATTTTTTTTTTTTAAATTCAGCTCCAACAAATTCTCTATATATTCTGAACTCTCGCGTCTGATGAACATTTGGCTAGCATTCTGGCCATTGGTGTTTCAGGTTCGAATCTTTCGATGGCATGAATGTTTGCTAGTGGTTTGAAATCTACATTAAACCATACTTAAGTCCCGGTTTAACTATCCCAAACTGTGCAAAAAAAATGACCGCACAGTGGCAAATCAATCCTTCAAACTCTATTACACTAATTGCAATGAACAAGACACTGCAAACTGCAAGAATTTAAAAGGCCATTCCCGTAAATTCCCGTTTAGAAATGCTTTTTAATTTCTAAAAATTCATTTTACTGCTTCAAAACGATTATTTATAAATTATATACCTTCAAAGTCCAATAACTCCACGAGTAATCCAATTTAACTCTAAAAGCATTCACATTTACCTCATACAAATCCAACCAAACCAAAAATTGAAACTTCAACAAACGATATTTGTTTAGGCAATTTTTAAATTTAACTCTTACAAATTCTATATATCTTCCAAACTCTCCTAAATTAATTGTAATGAATGAGTGCAGACATCTATTAAAAAGAATTTAAAAAAGCCATTCCCGTAAAGTAAAAACTTCCGCTGTCTTATGACCAATTGGCAGGTATCATAGGTTTGAGATTCATTCGAATCCTGGCGGTGGATGTTTGTGAGTGGTTCGGAATCCACATTAAGTTATAGGTATCGGGTAACTAGCCCAAAGTGTGCAAAAATGACCGTAGAGCGACAAACCAAACCTGTCCGGTTCCAAACCTGTCATTTTCTTTTTGACTTATGGTCATATCTTACTTCGGTCATGCATTTTTCGAAAACTCATTTTATTACTTCAAAACGATTATTTATAAATTATATTCATACAAGTTCAAAACCAAGAACCCCACGAGTAATCCAATTTATCATGTTCTAAAAAGCATTCTACATTTACCCCAAACAAATCCAACCAAACCAAAATTCAAACTTCAACAAATGATATTTGTTCGGGCGATTTTTATATTTAGCTCTTAACAAATTCTTCATATCCTCCAAAGACCCTCCAAAACGTTTTTAATGAAGCGGATACTCAAATTACCTGCAAACATCCGTCCACGAAAATTAAAAGGCCCCATTCCCACATACTGAGGTAAAAAAAGATGTCTCGAATGCAGTTAAGTGTAACAGCGTGTCTTATGGGAATGGCTTTACTCCGATGGTCCCAATGTTCCACTTGAGCGGCCATTCGACAACAAGTGCAACGCCCCCTGCACAGTCATCAATCCTTTCATCCTCACTTCACTTCCCTCACCCCTTTTTTTTTTTTTTTTTTTTCATACCCTTTCTTCTTCTTTGGGGACAGGGCTTATCGATAAGTGAAGGGAATGGGCATCCAAGTGGAATGCTTTGCCGAGGATGCTGTTTGCTGTTATTATTTTGATGGGAAGATTGGTGAAAGGTGAAAAACGTTATGTATTCAGTGATGGACAGTACCGGTTCCACAATCCTCACCGGTTCCGATTGAGGGTTGTGGAGATGAGGTTCAAAGAGGAAGGAGGGTTTTAGGTAATTAAGTTCTGCAGCAACAGATGTAGGATAAGATGGTTAAAATGATATCAAACTGTGGAAAACATAAAGATGTACTGGCTAATAGTAAGGTATACTTACAACACTATTCAAAATTCTATGTAACAGTTTAGGAAAGTTTAAAGGGTTTTTAGTACCGTAATTTCCTGTCTTTAATCTGCGTATTATACGTTAAAAATCCTGAGAATTTCGTGGAGTTTATAGGTCGTTGCGCTTAAGTACTCTAGCTTAAAAATACTTTTTGGAAAAAAAAAGTTGAAACTTGTGTGGCAAAAATATAAATTAAAAATAAAGGAAGAAACATAACAGTTGTAAACGACGAAAGGTTTGGTTTTGTCACATTCAACGGTCAATTTAGTACACTTTGGTCTGTCGGAACCTACAGTTTAACGTTTGTGTACACTAACAAGCTGCCATGATTCGAACCGGACCACGGCCTACAACATGAAATATAAAAGGCCAGGTATCGGACAAAAGTTCAATACCGGTATTCGGTAATTTTATTAAATAATAGTAGCAATTTTTTTTTTTTTTGAATCGAGAAAGTTTTCTTAAAACATTTTTTAACCAATACCAACAAAGATAACAAATTTTGTGGCGTATAAATTTCAAATCTAGTATGCAAAATCACAAAAGTAAATCAACATCTTAATCTAAAACAAAGTGTAAATATCACTATTCAGTAGGAGATTTTTAATGCTATTTTCATAAGCATGTATCATAAAATTTATTAGGATGGAAATATAAAAATTTGAAAATATTTTGAACTTTGCAGATATGCAAAAGAAAATTATAAGCATCTCAAGTTTAAAAAGCTTCACTGAAATTTCTTAACTACAACCTTGTTTTACCAATACTAAATTTCAGGTTTCAGATTATATTCCTGTCAGTCAAGGTAGGTTATTAAAATTTTACAGATAAACATTTATTTTTATAAAGACGAAAAAATGTAATCATCATTACTGGCGGTATTATAGCCTTTATAAAGGCCCTGACCTCCTCCAAGATTTTTGCAATTCCTAGCACAACTTGTTGCTTTTGTTGGAAAGTTAGTAGCAAATGTAGTAGCATTGAAATCCTCCTGAAGAGATGCGAATCACCTCTTGGTCTTTCTCTGGGTCTAGATCTACATGAGACGTTTTTTTATTGGTATATGTTGGAGTCCTTACATGAAATATCATTGTTTAACCCATTTTCTCCACATGATTATGTTATTATTTTATCCTTATCTCCGTAACAATACTACTGTGTCCAAAAAATTGGTAAGGTACTATGTCATTGAAGAGATGAGAATGGCGCGTGTGTTATATGAAGGAATCATTGTTTTTTACGCCTTTAGATTAAAAAGGGTCCTTGCAGATTAAAGGCAGAAAATTACAGTATAAATATTTTTTAATCATTAGTAATGTTTACTCTTCAAAATTAGTAACTATTCAGCAAAGATTGTTGATCACTTTTTTTTTATTATAAAAACATCAATCGATTTTCGAAATTTCTCTGAAAAGAGCGGGGAAAAGAAGGGTCAAATTCTATTCCGATTTCAAAACATGAGATGCAGAAACGAATTTCAAAGCGATTTCAAACACAATGCTCTTTTCTTTTTTTTTTTTTTTCTTGCATTTTCAACTTAGCAAGATGCTCAGTAGAACAATTTCTACAATTTTAAGATTCTTGCGAAAATACACTAATTCAAGCAACTGAAATTGTTTAAAAACTGGTCCATCCCTACCGATGACTTTAAATGTTACATTTTTCAGCAGTATCTCGAAAAATTTTCAGCAGTTTATGATGCTCGTTAGTAGTAGGGTGAAGGCAATGAAACTCTCATCGAATTGAATAACATAAATGAAAAAAAAACATCATTCATCAACTGTGACTGGGCCTATAATTTTTATCAAATAATGTAGCAATTTTTTTTTTTTTTAAATTGAGAAAGTTTTTCTGACGTAGGATAAATAGTAGGTTATTTAATGCTATCAATACATGCGAAAAATTTATTAGGATGAAAATATAAACTTTTTGAGCATTACACTGCACCATTTCAAAAAAAAAAAAAAATAAGCATCATTAAGTCCAAAAAGTTTCGCTGAAATTTTTAGCAAAAAGCTTTTACGTACCAATACTAAACATATCCATTATATTTCTTTCAGACAAGATTGAGGTTATTAAAAACAGATAAACAATTATTTTTTATAACAGAAAAAATGTAATCATCATTTTTATCATTGGCGCTATTTTCTGAAATGGCACTGACCTCCTTCAAGATTTTTTGCCATTACACGACAAAATGGCATTATTTTTAAGTTAGGAACACTTAGTGTCTTCAAGAATATTTGATCTCCCCAAAATTTGGTCTTCCTCTGAATCCAAACCACGGAGTTTTCTTAAGAATTTCTTGTTGCTGCATTTAACTCCATTCTTAAGATCCACCACCAATACTACTCAACTACCACTTGCCTCAAGTTCAGTTGGCCCTTTACAGTTTGCATTTTTAGTGTCGATTTTTGATTTTTATTTTGCTATTTATCATTATTTATTTTCCAGTTATTATCTATCAACTCGATCTTAAAAATTATTATCTAAATCTATATAGATTTATAAAAATACAAATTAATCTGGGAAGAATATTACCTATCATCTATTGGATCTTTTCAAAAAATCTAGGTTTTTTTGCTTTGGTCATTTTTGCGCGAAAAGCAAAAGTAAAAGTTTTTGTTTTATTCGAACCTCCATCTTTTACACCACACCAAACTGTGATATATCTTATTAATTTTTGGGAATGATCTATATTGCTGCCCCAGTTATTAAATCGGAAATTTTGAGAGCCGATTCGAACAACGTTCATCAAATCCATTTACTTCAATTTTGGGGCGGAAATCGAAACGTTATGTTTTTTTCATTTGTTAATTTACGAGGGTGAAGAATTACCGCTCGTTTTAATGTTTTTTATTTTTTTATTTTTTTTTATTTTCTTTTCACCCGTAAAGAATATACATTTTTTTAAAAAATTGACTGGATATTCGTTCTTAACGGAAGATAACAGGGCTTGTTTTCGGGTTAAAACTGCAAACCCCTGGGGCAGACGAGTTGGTGAAATCAAATCAACATGTGGCTTAAGACACAACTGGATAATTCGAGCAGCCAAATAAACCCGAAATCGGTGGTTAGATCTGTATGTCAAATTAAGTCAAATTACTTTAATGGATCAAATGAACTTTTTATGAAGTGATAAACTTTATTCCTGGATATAAATAGTATTTCCAGCACTCACGGCTTTTACTCATTCCTTGGAAGGACTTCCGGTCATTAATCTATTTGAATCTTAGTTGGGCCTGAATGCATTGTGGAAAATATCGTCCCACAATTTAATACTTCTTAGGGAGTTCAATAATCAATATAAATCAAAACAATTACAATAAACAAAATCAATAGCACGATGTACTTCATCGTGTCATCCATTAATATAGGAAATTCGTGCATTTCACTCTTTTTGGGACCTCATAATAACATATAAATAAATGTTTTCTACAACAAAATTAATAAATAAAAATAATTAAAAATGGTTATGCATAATTATTATTATTATTGTAAGACAGTGTTCTATTCATAACTATTTCTTTCAAAAAAATTAAAAATAATTACCTTTTATAATTCTTGGTTTTAACTTTTATATAAATATAAATAAAAGAATTACAAATAAATAAAATCAATAACATGTTGTCATTCTCCAGTCGTTCTTTATTATCAGAAATTGGAGTCTCTAATTCACCTTTTTTGTAATCTAACAATAGCCCATAAATAAATGGTTTTCTACATTAAAATTAATCATGCATACATAATTATTATTATTATTTTAAGATTTTGTTCTATTCATAACTATTTCTTTCAAAAAATAAAAATAATTAGTTTTTAAAATTTTTAGTTTAACTTCTGTGTAAATAATAATAAAATAAATATAAATAAATAAAATTAATAGCACTTCTCCGTATCGTATTTTAGTATGGGAAATTCATGCCTCTAATTAACCTTTTGTATAACCTCATAAAAGACTGTAAATAAATGTTTTCTAAAACAAAATTAATCGAGCTTGCATAATTATTATTATTGTAAAACAGTATTCAATAACTACTTTTTCAAAAAATTAGAAATAATTACCTTTTTTTTTTTATTATTTTATTTTTTAGCTTAACTCTATATAAAAATAATAAAATTTACTTTTCAAGTAATTCGGATAACATTTTCTATTAAAAATTCTACGCAAAAAAAAAAAAAAAAAAAAAAAATCTCATTGAAATACAAAAGTATATTTTAGAAGAAATCTCCTTTACTACAAATAAAAATGTTATCCTAAGTTAAACAGATTATTTTCTCACTAAATAACTGAAGCAATAAAAATAATTTTTATCCTTTCAAAGAACGATTTATCTGTTTTTTTGTCTGTTTTTTCTCCAAGGTCTTTCAAGGCCGTAATGACGTTTCAAAAGCACATTCCCCAAAGGGAAAAAAAAATCTACTGATTATCTACCATAGGTGTAATAAATCCATCAGATGAGTCATTAAAGTATCATCTAAAGCTCAAAAGATTTCTGGCTTTAGAAAGAAAGTAGAAAAATATGTAACATCTGGCGGCACAAATTATGTTATGCATACATAACATAAATAACATATGCCGCGTCATACCTTGATGAGTATGAATCATTAGGAAATAAAAACATTCATTGCGTAGACTCAGACACAAAAGCGTTAAAAAAATAAATCAAAGCTCAATGTGAATTTCAAAGTCCCCAGACTATGATTCATGATAAATAACTTTTTCTATGTTAATGGCTGTTGTTCATTAATTTGGATTGCTTTTAAAAATATGCAGCTATTTGTGCTGATAGATTAATGAAATTAAAACTAAATTAAAATTATTTAAGCTATCTATTCTAAAATATTAAGTTGAAAAAATTTTAAATTTAATAAGCACACGCACATACATACATATATATATTATATATATATACTATGTTCTGGCGTTCAGTACCACAAGTTTCAGGTTCGAGTCCCGGCCGTGTCATAGATGCTTGTAGTGGTTCGGAATCCACTTTAAACCGTATTTATCAGTCTAATATGGCTGTAGAATATATAATATAATATAATAGGTTTAATATCATCTAATATGATTGTTGGGCGTAAGGCTGACGACCCTACCCTACAAAAAGAAAGTTCTCCTGTCTCAAAATCTGCCAGTAAGCAGATGGCCTTGGCCCACCACGGAGCTGTTGCGCCAATGAAGATTTGATTTGGTTGTCGCTCTACGTTCATTTTGTGTACACTTTAGGCTAATTAGACCGGGACCTACAGTTTACAGATTCTGACCCACTAACAATACCACCGTCAGGATTCGAACCTGAAACCTGTACCGTACACTGAGGAATAGTTACAACAACATATGCTTGCGTTTTTTAATGCGCACAATTCATCGAAGGTCTTCTGCAATATTTTGATGTGATTCGGCTATCGAGATTTCTTTTGAAACACAAAATTTAAGGCAAACTCTTTGTTCAACTGATTTTTGCCGTTATAAAAATCGCAGAGCTCTCAAAATAGTTGTTTATAAAAATAACTGGTGCCAACTCACTGAGTTCGAATTTGGCATGCTAAGTTCAATACAGTGCTACCAACTTCAACAACAACGAAAAAACAAAAATGTAACCATATCTTTATGCGCGTGTGTTAAATTATAAATTTCTGATACCTTTTACACAGAATGTGTATCTACATCAGTGATTCTCAAACTTTTTGAAGTTAGGGTGCATTTAAAAACCTATAAATAAAAGTAGGCACACTATTTACAAATTTCTGAGAAATAAACATCTTCTACTAACATCTCACAGTTTTATATCCAGATGATCAACTCCACAGAGTATTACATACAGACGGCAGAGTCTCAGAGGCTGTAATGGAAATTTTTTAACATTGAAAATCACATAGACGCTAGCTCGCCTAGTAGCCAACCATGGAAGTCACCTCTCCTAGTTTCTCGAAAAAATGTTTGCGCAATTCATATAAACTACTTCTAACATTAGCTAACAATAAGCTACTACTACATTGTTGCTGTTTGGCAGACTTTTTATATGAAGAAAAAAGGAAAAAGAGAAACCAGAAAGGTTTGTTGTGTGTAATAAAATTTGTCTTTGAATAGAAAAACCGTTGACAAAAACAGTAGCTATATTTATTTTTATATCTGAGCACATATTGCTCTGGAATATCCTAGGGCTCACCCGGAAATCTTCTCTTTGAGAAACACTCATCTACATATATGCAAATGGGTTCTTGATGATTAATTAAAGTAAGGCGCTTTTAAACAATAACATTTTACTAATGCGTTTAACATTTAAATACAAACAGTTTCGGCAAGATATCATTTATCAACGACAACAATAATTATCTCAGTTGCCAACATACAGAGTGTATTATACCCAAATACAGATTAGTAGCGCCATCTATAGTCCAAGAAAGTTAATAAAGTAGACAAGAATCCCTACGCACACACACACACACACACTATAATAAATATAAATATATGTATATATATATTTCAGTGTTTAACTATACATTAAAAACATTCACCTCTTATAATTTCATTTATCCTTGTTACATTGTTTTGCAAAGCAGTGACTTTAGGCAAACCACCAGTGTACTGAAGAACATCCAAGAATACTCTCACCATGCGTGACGCTTGTATAAGTTGTCTAAATCACCATCGAGTCTCTGAATTTCTGAAAGTAGATTAATGTTTGACTATGCTTGAAGACTACACCAAGTCCTTGCACTTCAACAATAATGTTGTGACTAGTCCTCAGTGACCGGCACCAGGACACCAATAACATATATAATGTATAATCATGAGGAGTCTCCTCATGGATGGAGGAAAAAGGAGCAGCTTGTGTTGGGATGGAGCACCCGTAGGTAGAAGTCTGACTGGGCTCCGTGACGCTGAAGATGAAGGGCTGTACCTTCCTTTTAGCGAGACTTTTACCCCGCATTTGAGTATCGTATGAGAGAAACCCTGGAAAATTCCCACCAGATGGGGTTGCAGACTCCCGAGGTAAGATGCGGAACATCACAAATGCCATCGAGACTCCTCGTTTTGAAACAGTGTCTGCCACTCAGCCCTAATGCTTATCCCCAATGCAGCGCACGTTACCACTACAGCCACGAGTTGGGTCCAACAACAATAATAACTTACTATTATTAATATTATTCATTAAAATTTGAATAGTTAAAACTTTTGATGAATAGTAACATATTCTTTTACACGTTATTTGAAAATTGGCTGTTATTGAAAAAAAAAAAAAATAATTCAAGCAATTTTTGTAATAATTTTTTAATATCTTTATGATAAGTCTTATCGTAATAATGTTTAGTCTTATTGCAATAATGTTTAAAAAACATTTAAAAACAATTTAAAGCTTATTTAATTATTCAGAAAAATACAATTAACATTTCTGAAAAATATTCATTGCTGCAGACATAAATTTTAGTAGAAAGCAATTTTGATGTTTCCCCTCTATCTCTCTCTAACAAAAGGAAATTTTCAGAAACGAATATTTATTCCTGTCTTACTCATGCCCACTTGTCTATTGCAGTCACTATAATCAAAAACGAGGAGATAGAGATTTAATGTAGATTGTAACAGCACATATAAACATGTAGCATCGACAATCACATAACTGATACGAATTTTCTCAATTTTCTCCTATACAACAAGCACAAATTTATGGCAGCTACCTCAGTAACCCTCCCAGAAAACAATATTCTCTCCTCATCGACTGTCGGTCGGGTCATTGCAGACATATAAGATGCAAAACACACAAATACAAATACAAAAAATAATTATTATTTCGTTATTCGTTTTCTGAGTGCTTCATAATCTTCAAACTAGTTAGTGTAATAGTTGATGCTGATATTCAATAGATGGCGCCACCTATTTTTGAAGAAAATCGAAAATAAAACATGATCCTTCTTTTGTTGTGTTGCTGGATAAAGAATTTATTGTATTTTAAAAGAATCATTTCATAAACCTAGTTTAATTAGCAAAACTAAAAAATATCACATAAGAAACAATATGGACATAATTAAAACAAGGTTTTAAGAAAGGTTTTAAAGAAATTATAACTATATATAACTAATTATAATTATAATAATTTTATAAAACATGTTACATAGTTTTTACACTTTTCGCATTCAAGAAAAACGAAAATTCATTATATTAAAAATTTATAGGTCACTTTGTTGTTGAGTAATTTAATAAATTTTTTTTATTAATGTTTAATAATTTATATTGTGTGCAAATGTTGAGAATAAGCAATAAATTATGAAAAAAATATGCATAAATTTGTCTTCCAGCATCCTGGGAATTTGTAAATAGTT
This sequence comes from Caerostris extrusa, assembly GCA_021605095.1. Classification (NCBI taxonomy): domain Eukaryota; kingdom Metazoa; phylum Arthropoda; class Arachnida; order Araneae; family Araneidae; genus Caerostris; species Caerostris extrusa. The sequence continues at coordinate 68,843 of BPLR01002190.1, forward strand.
GAAATCTTACTTTCGTTTTTCCCCACCCAATTGCAATTTCATGCCGAAAATGATGGGGGAAAATGTAAAAGGTGATGTTAAGTTAAGCGCACTTTGCCATGTCCTTCGCAACTGAAACAGCAGATAAGCTGTAGATTCAATATTACTCATAGTAGGTTAATGGTCGTTACCCAGAGTTTAAACCAGGGAGTTCCTGCACCTACCTTTTACCATTATAATATGAGGTGAACACTCCCAATGAACTTGAGGAGTTCGCACTTACAATAGTAGTACTAGCTAGGCTAGGGAGTCTAGCTATCATGCATGTTGTATTCGAAATGCTTTTGGTTTGGCTTCACTTTCTAAGTTTTAAACCGAGTTCGGTCAGTTTTGAAATTCAATGCTTTACAGATATATTGGGCCTTTGTTATTAAAATCGGATATATGCCAGGGATGGGGAGTTAGCCAAAAAATTTCTGACTCCTGACGGCTGAGTCGGATTTTGTATACCAATTCCCGACTCTTTTCTGCAATTTTATGTAATAAATTTTTACTAATGAATTTAAAAGAATTTGTAAAATAAAACCATGGTTTTTTTTATTGAACTCAAATGTTTATAAAAACAGTTAAAGTATTGTTGTTGTTGTCGTATCCCCTGAAGAGTACAAGAAAAATAAATATCGTGTTGCTCCCGAATAATATTGGCTATGTTGATTGCCAGATCGGAGTACAAATCCTCTTCCGAAGTATGGTCCAAACAATATATGGTGGCTGCAACAGCTGGACAGTCAAAGACATGATGAGCTCGAGATCAGAGCAGTTGCCAGTGCTTCATCCTTACTCTTGTGAGAGTAGTAGCTGTTTTTCTGTCGACATTGAGTTCTGTAATTTGGTATTTAGTTTTAATCTTAGAAGGAATCATAAGTTTAGATTTTGCCAAGGCATTTGCACCTGCAAGGGAAGTTGGAATGGCTGTCTGACCCACACTTCTGGCGTTCTTCGCCAAAGAATCTGCAATTTCATTAAATTTCAAAACCACATGAGCAAAGATCCATTGTAGGATTTAAAAAACACATTCTGTGAAAGCAGTGGATTTGTTCTAAAAAAGATAAAATGTTCAAGATCATATTTGAGAAACTTTTATTAAGAGCTTGTAAGGCAGACCTTGAGTCAATGAAGATAATAATTCCATTCATTTGTTGTGATTAAGGTACACTCAGGTAGGTCTCGAGTGCCTTTTGAAATTATACATTTTAATCACAAAGATTCAATATCAGTAATATATTGAATCTTTTTTTTTCTTAATAATAGAATAGCTTCTATATGATCTTCTTTCATTGTTGATCCAAGATGGCTCTTTATACGCCTCAAAACTGAGAAAAAGTGTTCCAATCCTTACTGGGTATGCTACCAAAGGAGTTACTGTCTATGCATTTGGTTGTATTATTGAAGGATACAATTGAATTTCCACCTTAACATTTAATTTTAACATTAATCGATAAAAATTTAGAAAAATGAAAATTAATTTTAAAAAAATCGAACGTCGGAAGTCGATTTTTAAACCGAATACCCATCTCTGGTACATGCATTATAATATGTGCTTTTGTATTTATCACTATTATGTGTAATTTTATTTTCATTTATAAACTTTATCAGCGAAAAGACATATTTATACATTTATGAAAATGGATGTATGTATATATGTCCCAGCATAGCGTAAAAAAAATATCACTCTTAAAAGTTCACTTTTTCGCCCCTCTGAATTTATTATTTCCGTTCTAAAAATTATGAAAGTAACTTTATGAATTTTATTTTAATTAAATAAAAACATTTTTTTTTGTTATCCGATTTTGTCACCAGATGGCAACCAACTTAAAAACTGACTGGCACTATTAGTTAAATTATTGTAAACAAATTGGTAGAAAATTTACAGTAATAGTTCTCAATTTATTTAAAAACTAACACTATTATATTTTTAAAAATAAATGCTAAAAGATTAAAGATGAGAATATAAGTATTGGATATGTTCTTGAATAAGAATGGTTACCTTATTTAGTTAATTCATTATTTTTAAGGCGAGTTATTTAAAAACTCAAACATTTAATTCTGCACAAATATTTTTTTTTGTTAATAAAATGTACCAAAACGAAAATATTTATTTCTTGTTAATCGATAGGTAACAATTTATATCTGACATCAAATTGTAGTTGCTTAAGTTTTTTTTTTTTTCGACGTTTTTATTTAAAAATAAATAAATAAGAATTAAATAAAAAACACCATCGAAACACCTCCAAACACCATCACACACACCACAAATCACCAAACACCAACATCACCATCATCATCAAAAAAAAACACCAAATCACACCATTTCGCGAATTAATTTTTTAAAAACTCAAACTTAATTCTAGTTATTTAAAAACTCAAACCTTTAATTATGCACAAATATTTTTCTGTTAATAAAATTTACCAAAACATAAAAATATATTTATTTCCAGTTAATCGATCGACTCAATTCATATCTGACAACAAGTTGCAGTTGCCAAAAGTGTTTTTCGACGCTTTTATTTTAAAAAATAAAAAATAATAATAACTGAAATTGGCTTGGCAAATTTCAACTTATCATGTGTGAACATTCGAGAACGGATCAATAAACTCAGGAATAAGCCAGTGTTTTATAATGCATGAGATATATGAAGCAATTTATTGGAATACTGTAAGAAAGAATGGTCAAATTCAATAGCTACATGAATATAGCTATGTTGAATAGATCAAGTACTCCATGAAGAATGAAATTGTTCAAGAATCTCTAAAAGGATATTCAAAAGTAAGATAAATGTAGTCGTAAATGAAGAATGAAATATTCCAAATTTTACAAGTATCACTATCACATTCAATAGCCAAAAGAATATATCAATATTTGAAAATTCTAGGCATAAATGAAAGAATGAAGTATTCCAAATACAATAAGAAGCACTATACAGCTCCATAAGCGGGGAAAATGCCAAAAGTGATAAATGTGAAACTTCAAGAAGGAATTGATCAACGCACTACGAGTACTTGTACATGATATACAAATGTTTAAAATTCCAACTCAAAACATGAAAAGTGATTCAAAACCATACTACAAAACACTTCAAACAAAAGTCAAATTCTCCAGAAAATTCCTGAGGATTAACGTCATTCATGAATCATTTCAACAGTTAAGGGCCCAAACTACCATTTTCAGACAAAATTTGAAATGGAATTTTATTTGCTTGGCCCTCATATTCGGATAATGTCACGGACCCCTAACCAAGACAACATCATGTTCACACATGATAATAAATAATAAATTAATAAATAAAAATTAAAAAAACACACCATCGAATTTGAATTCATTTTTTAAAAACTCAAACTTAATTCTAGTTAGTTAAAAACTCAAACCTTTAATTGTTCACAGAAATTTTTGTTAATAAATTGTACCAAAACAAATATATTATTTATTTTGTGTTAATCGATAGACCACAATTCATATTTGATATCAAATTGCAATTGCTTAAATTTTTTTTTTAATGTAAATTGCAATTGCTTTAGTTTTTCTTTAAGTAACGCTATTATTTAAAAAAATAAATAAATAAAAAATTTAAAACACACACACCACCGAATTTCATTTAATTTTACGGAAATATTCGATAAATATCTAAAACTATTAATTTATTTCGTTTTGTTACATCCAAAAAGCACATCGATTAGAGACAGAAAACTTAATTTCCTACAACCTTTCCATGGATACTTCAACAACAAATTCGTAACGTGACACATGCCTAAAATTTTCCCTTTTTGCAAGGGTCAGTCAACTCCAATCGACCGCAGAAACATTTACTTACTTCAATACTACTGATAAGTCCTTTTTTTTTTTCCCCATGAAATAGTAACTTTCCCCACGGTATTACCATAAACACAACAAAGATTCCTCGGACAGGGCATTGATTTTCGACACACAACTTTGCGTGTCACATTCTTACAAAGGGAAAAATAAATAAACAAAATGGACTTTTATGGACTTATACGAACTACCTCAGTGTATTAAGTGTAGAAAAACTTCTCATTCATTCACTGAAGCAAAACGGGCATCAAATCTGTCTCTCATTCAAAGCGTGTGTGTGTAAAAAAAAAAAAAAGGGAAAATAAAAAATCACCAACTGAATGGGTTTGTCGACTTTTGAGTCATCAAAATCGGATCGCCTAAATCTGTCATGGCTGCTATCAAAATGATCGCGATCCCAAATGTATTTTCATAATTATTTTTTGTTGTTGTATATCAGGTTGTGTTGCTGATGTAAATATTGCCTTTGAAATTGTTTACATTTTAATTTTATGGTTTCGTTATTTAAAAATTGCTATTCAGTGCAATAAATCGTTACATTTTTTTTTTTTCTCCTAATATGCAGCTGACGATACAGGGACATTTATCTTTATGCCATACGTAAAGGCAACACCGCTATTACTCATTTACCACTACCCACTGGGCACGTGTAGCTTGAAGATAATGCTACGGACGCGAATAACATTACCCCACAACAACTACGATCCTATTCGACCGAGAACTACGTTTTAAAGTGGATTCCGAACCACAATAAGCATCCAAGGCACCGCCTTGACTCGAACCCGAAACCTAGGTTACCGAGCGCCAGCACCAAAAATAAAAATAAAAAAAATAAATAAATGAAGATTTCTGCTGATGGCGCTAAAAAAATACCAAATATGTGGCAATTGCCCTGATGCCAAGCTTAATCCTCAACATGTCTTTGGTTGCCCAGCTGTTGCAGCCGCCATGCATTGTCTGGACTATCTCTCTGAAGAGGATTTATACTCCAAGTTGGCAATCAACACAGCCAATATTATTCGGGAGCACCATGATATTTGATTCCCTTGATATTTGACTCTTCAGGGGATACGATAATTTTTAACAACAAAATCAATAAAAATTTCGATGATATTTGATAAGAACAAAACATATATTATATATATATATGCAATTTACGAAAACGTCTTGCATATGTATTATTATTATTATTAACTCGTTTTCAATAATCAATATAATAATTTTTATGTAACCATCAATATAACTTTTTTTTTTAATCATCTTACATTTTTACTTATTTTTATATTCTTTTTAATAGTTACGCAATTGAAAGCATAAATATAAATCAATACCATCGACAGTTTTTATATTAAAAAAATTCTAACGCACATATACTTTACTGATGGTAATTTAAATGAAACCTCATCTAGAAATTGCGTTGTACATCCTTTAAAAATGCTTATAACTTTGCTCCCTCCTACACACTGGCAAACACGCCCCCAAAAGAAATGGCCAGTAGGCTTCGAAACTCTGACCCGAAGAGGAAATACAGCGCAACATATGCTCTCGCTGAGAAATGTTTAATTTATAGTCTCTCATCCAGAGAGGAAATATATTTAGTCCATCCCGGCGCATTAGTTGTCCTACAGACTCTCACCCGGATAAGAAGTATCTTTTGCGCACCCTGTGCGAATCCGAGCTACTTGTTTTCGGGTTAGAAATGGAGTCCTACCACAAATCTACAATTATCTCTCTTTAAATGTGTTAAATATTGTATGTCTCTAATTATATGTGTGTGGTGTTTATACGTGTGCCAGTGAAGCTGTGAGTTCTCAAAGCTGTGCCTCTAATATTTCAAACCAACCACACCCAGCTACAATTTGGTTGCCCAACCTGCAACATGCTTTATTTAATCGACGAATTGATCTGATATTAATTTCAAAAAGCAAATCTTCATAATACTATATTGAAGCGCTATATGCTCACAAAACGTAACAGCGTTTCTTAAAGGTCTTATCACAAACCAAATTCCAGGATAAAAAATATATTTTTACATAATGGTTTTTCAAAACAGGATTTCTGACAATTTATAATGTACATGCTATTATAATATTTATCGTTTCGATGAATGGTTACATCTTTATTTGATTGCCGATTCACATAACCTAAATAGCGTTCCACATTTTTATCCTATGAATTCGTTCGGGAATAAAATTAGTCATAGATTTCTCACGGCCTCGCTCGAATCATAAATCTTTAATTACACCATTTCGCATGGGATCCTTTCAAACAACAATAAGTTTAATCGAATGACAGCTAATCAAGCGTCTCCAATGTGATTTTCTCCGCATTTCAAGCGGGACACAAAACTGAATTGTACATTAAATTCATTGAAGTTCAATTCTGTTCACCATGTATATAAATTAATTTTAATTAATTAGACAAAATTCATCGCATTTTTAAAATTCGCATTGTTCCTTTCTTACTTATCTCTATAATCTTTACAGCATTTATTGGATTATCAAGAAAGTACGTTCGGTTTTTTCCTTCTACTTAGATGGTGAAAACCAAAATAACTTTCTTGTCAAATCAATATTATTTTTTTATATTGAAATTCAGTGTGTCTCGCGTTTTGATTGTTTTTATATGTAAAAACTGTTGTTTCTTATTCCACTTTGTAGGCAGCAACATCTAGACCAAGTCCATGAACCTGTGTGGTCTCATGGAAGGAGGAGCAGCTTCTGTTGTGATGGAGCACTCGTTGGTAGAAGTCTGACTTGGCTACGTGACGCTGACATTTTACGCGGTAGGGTTGTCAGCCCTACTCCCTACAGTGATATTAGACGGGACGTACAGCTTAAGGTGGGTTACAAACCACTACAAACATCCTTGTCACCGAGCGCCAGACCACTAACCACTCGGCCCTAGATGTAGATACTAAATCTCGCTATGCATTTCAGTATTTCATAAGAAACTTACTTGTGATTTGAATTGGTTGAAACTTTGAAATGCAATGCTAATATTTTTATGTTAGGTTGTGACTAATCCTCAGTGTCCGGCATCGAGGGATGGCACCCCATGAGATGGATGGAGGGAAAGAGGGAGGAGTTGTGATTTAGCACCCGTAAGAAGTCTGACTTGGCTCCGTGACGTTGAAGAAGGGCAGTGACTTCCAGAAAGACTTTGAGGGGGCAACTACCCCACATTTGCATCTCGTATGGGAGAAAAACCCGGGAAACTCCCAGCAGATGACACTATTAATGACACAAACGCCATCGAGACTCTTCGTTTTTTGAAACAGTGTCTACTACAGAGCCGCCAGCGGATTGAACTTCAGTCCTAATGCTCACCAGTAGCGCAAGTTACCACTGAGCCACGAGTTGAGCTAATATTTTTTATATAAAACTTTTCCATGTAAACCAAATACTTAAAATTATAATATTTGAGGGAAGGACATTAGTTTTCAGAATTCTTTCAGGCTTAATAGCTTCGCATTTGCTTGTGGTGTGGGAGAAAACCTGAGAACTCCCACCAGGCAGACTGTCTATCGATTCAAGACTATTTAAAACACGTTATCACAATCGCCGTCAAATTTCATCGTTTCTATAAAATGACTGCAGTGGATGCCACCAGCGAATTCCAACAGAAAGCACTCCTGCATGCTACCAGCGCACATTACCAAGTCGGGCGATCATAGCATTTGTCAACCGGATTTCAAATCTAAGAAATACAATGACTGAGATTCAACGTATATTGCATTCAAAACTTAAATATTGCAGCTGTAAGTATTTGGTTTGCATGAAGAGCTTTTAAAAAAAATATTGGTGCTTTTCATAAAAATATAACTAAATATGACATTTCAAAATTTCACCCATTTCAGATCATAAGTTAGTTCCTTATGAAATACTCTGAAATTCAATTTCTGCATCTAAAACGCAAGCATTTAAAATTCTGACACGACATTTTTAATTTAAATGGAGATATATAAATAAATCTTAAGATAAATGTTTTTAATTTGAAGACCTATGTGGTAATAACTTAAAAGATTGCAGTTAAGAAAAAAAAAAAAACATATTAGATATCTTCAAAAAAGAATCAAATTTCATTCGGACACCAAAAGGATCTATTCTTAACTCGTTCATAGTGATTTTCAAAACTTGACAATCTAGCAAAGCTATGAGTCTTTGTAATAAAAAATTATACAAATGTTATTTTCTTAAATTACAAAAACACTGTTGGCCACTCTTTCACTTCTCAGGTCATAGATACACAACATTTTATAATTCAATTAAAAAAAAAAAACCCTAGTATATTGAAATTAATTAAATGTTATAGTATTTATTCTTTGTAATTTAAAAAGAAATAATATGATAGTGAATGGATGAAATGATCTGCTATCAAGACATATCTGGCATTTTCTCTTTTTTTTTCACCAATAATTTTCCAAAATTCACGAGATTTTGCGCATATAATAAAATTAAACCAGTTATTTATTTATTGTAAAGCGGATACAACAAGCACTAATAATTTAAAATGAATGACGAACATTATATTTCTAGTATCGTGCTGCCATCTAGTTACAGAACTCGCAGTTATACACCAAATGACGAATTAGTATTTGATAGAAGAAAATAATTAAAATTAAATCATATCATTACAGATTAAAGTTATATAGTCAACTCAAGTAAGGAAATTTAATAAATACAAATTCATATTGGACGATGAGAATAATTCTATACTAACATGAAGAATTTATGAATAGATTTGATTGAAATTTATACCATATGCAAATTATAACAAGAATGTTAACTAAACAAAATAGTGGAACCCATCTTTCCAAAATTTTAGAAAAAAATTGAGTTTAATAAATTAAATGTTTTTATCCTCCTCTGCCAAGCGATTTGAAAGTGTAGTAGTTAGCGTTGCAAGTTCTAACCTTTGTTGTGTTACATATAATGTATTTTCTACTAGAGATAAAGTTTAACATATTAACGCTTTTTTTTTATTTTATTTTATCTTATGTGCCTTGTTAAGCAATAACTTCTTAGGGTTGCCTAATTTTGTCTTTCATATGCAAATGTTTTTGCCAAAATATTAAAAAAAAAAAAAAAAGTCCATAAAAATTAAAAATTAATTTAAATTTCATAAAAATATATTCTTTTTTAAATATTAAATAACTGGTAAAAATCTTCTTACTAAAATAAATTGTGCACATACAATGATTTTGAGTACAGAGAAAGCTAGGAAACAATTCATGACTTCTCCTTGTAAGATCATAATAGCATGGAATGTAAATATATACTGGTCGGCAAATTATCAAGATTTCTTGTCTTGCTTAGTTAATTTTTATTATTTTAAAAGAGGAAAAAAAAAAAAAATGAGACACACAACGTCACCAATACGTTTTTTTATTTCACAATAGAATTAATTCTAAGATTTACTCATGGCAAGCAAATGTTTATTAACAAATGCTTCAGCAAAGTTAGAAGATATATATATTTATTTATATGTATATCATTCATACCAATAAATACAAATTTCGCTTCAGCAAATAAACCAGAAATTCTCTCAATACATAATGCATATTCCACAAGACAAATAGCAATTTTTATTCGCTGAAATAAAATATTTCTTTCATAGATATAATTCATTTAAGTGCCAAAAAGAAATGTACTGGAATGATATTGTAGGTAGCACATGATAATTCTAATATTATGAAGGAAAAAAAATATTACCCATACTTGTTTACTATAGTATAAGTGCACTTTTGTGATATACTTAGTGCTAATGACATATAAGAAGTATAAGCATACATTTTCTCTCTCTCTTTCAGACAATTAAATATCACGATATGTTAATAAGAATTAATTTAAATATCTTTTAAAACCTCTATATCTTATTAATATTTACATTAAATTACTTTAAATGTTACAATACCTGGATTAATCGAGGGGTTAACAGGGTTCCGAATTGAGATAACTCAACAAGAAAGCCAGGTGAAGTATATGTCTAAGATGGGCATGATAAATCTTCATGTCAGACAGTCTCTCATTTGGGTTTAAGAAGGAAAATGACCCCTTTAGGGGATGTTCATTTCACATTGTAGTGTCCCAATGTGGATGTAGTATATCAGGATCCCCGAGTGGTGCATCCTGGGCAATGTTAAATCTCCTACAGATCTGTTTCATTGACATAACTATCAAAGTATGTCTGTATTAGATATTCTGCATTTGAAAACAAGAATAATTTTAGAAAATAACCAAATTATCTATAGACATTCAAAAAAATAAATTAGAATCAAGCATTAGTTAAAAAAGCATTTAACTTTTACACCTTTTTAGTAGAATACAAAATAATATAACTAAAATTCATATGAACAGATTTATACTTTTTTTCTTATAATGCTACCAACAACTCTAGACACACACACAGAAAAAACAAATTAAAATTGAAATATTATGAATCAAAACATTCCAGTACATCCTAACATATTTACAGATGCTACAATGCAATAATGTAAAAATATCCAACATTTAGCATACAACATGTGTATTCGATATAAATCTAGAATAATCCCTTATTTCTTAAATAAAAATTGCTCTCAGAAGCAATTTCTAACAATGTCTTGTGAAACCTTCATTTTTACCTTCTAGTGCTCTATCACAAAGAAATTAACAAGCCATTCACAAAAATATTTCAATGTTTTTTCAACTAATAAAAGCACAACATACCGCACAACAATTTGAATACCTGAAAATATCTTTTTCTTTACACAATTAACATCATGAATTGCACTTATATATAAATTTGACAACAAAGATTGTACTTGAAATTCAAAAGTCTTCTAGATTCTAGAAGATATCTGCATGGAAACGAACAAATTAAATAGAGACCAGCTCTTTGTTATGAATTATCTAACGGACACTTAACAAAACAAATACAACATCAAAACATTTAAGGTCTTCATTTATTTCTCTCTCTCTCTTTTTTTCAGTTTTTATTTTCCTTATTTTTAAAGAATATAAGTAACAGTAACAATGAAATATTTTTTTTTTATTTTTATTTTTAATAAAATTCAATGAAAATTATATAAACATTAACATTTTTTTTAAATGAATTTTGCAATGCTGAATCAATTAAATATCCCTCTATTCCATTCAACTCATTCACATATGTATTATTCTTGAAAACTGAATATTTCTCATACTTTTTGAAACATTACAAACACTCAATGTCAAATAATGTCATAAATAATAAGTTTTCAGTGCATTTTTATTACAGAAATATAATTTCCTTATCTGTATCCATAAGATTAAAAATGTTACATCAAAAGCTACAAAAATAAATTAATAAGAATCAAGAGGCATTATGCCCATAGTAATAGTGAAATTTTTAATGAATCTAACAATACTTCAAAGTCCTTTTTAGTTTAATTATTTTTAATCTTTAGCAACTTATAAATTATTAAGAATTTTTTTAAAAAATTATCTTTTAATAAATATAGAAAAAGTTTTTTTTTCCCCCTCTCTCCTGGCAATAAATCATTCTGTTCATGTTATTGAAATTTAAAGAAAATGACCTTCCGTGAACCCTTTGAAATTTATTAATGACCCTTTTTTATATTAATGAATATTTTTAATTCCTCATGAAATTTATTGTCACTAATCAGTTTAAAAGTACTTAAATTTTAATTTCTGAAAACTTAAAAAAATTATATTTAATATTCTTGCATGTAATTAAACTATAAAACTATCATTTTAATTGCTAGATAATCTCAATTAAGGCAGTGAAAAGGAAACATAGCTACATAATTTTGCTCATCAAAAAGATTAATTTAAATATTAGACATTAAATGCTAAATATATATATATATATAATGAATAATGAAAAAAAATAGACATCTCATCTCTTAACAAAAATGAAATAATGAAGTTACAAGGAGAGAAACTGATAACAAATATTATGAAAAGATTTTAAAAGAAAATACAAATTATTCATAATAAATTCAAAAAATTAATTTCATAAATAATAAATGAAATGAAATCATATGCTTTGCATTTATTATTAACAATTTTAACTAAGTTGATAATATAAAAATAACATAAATTATGCTTTCATCATATACTTTTTTTAAAATCAAGATATTTCATGTAATGTTATTAAATATATTCAATATTAGTAGTTGTAGTCATTTCTTAGAATAGAATAAAGATTAGCTAATAAATAATCACAATTCAGACAAAATTAAAAGAAAGTTAACAGGAACAAATAAAAAAATAAGCCTAATATCATGGCTAATTAACAACCTTGTGAAAGTACTTGAATTGAGTACTTTTCAACAATTATTTGTACTATAGATATATATTTATACACACTAATTTTTAGTATTTAAATAGAGTCAATTTTCTGTACAATTTCAATGAAAATCATATTTTAAACCCTTTTAAAACTGTTTTCACTCATTCAACTAACAAATTTTAATAAATCCAAATATTTATGTACACACACAATTTTTTATAATTATTTAATTGCATCTTTTATACTTTAATATTGATTCTTATTAATAATATGAAATAGTGAAAGCAATGAAACCATTTTGTAAAAACATATGTTAACATCAAAACAACTATGAATAATGCATTCACAACATGTTAATAAAGAGCAATTTACCATTAAAAAAATACTGACTGATATGAAGTTTGAATTATGACAAGAAACAAATAAGTACAAAGTAAAAAAAATGTGAATAAAATGTTAAACACTAGACAGAATTATATCTTTAAAAATATTTATTTAGATGAACTAGCATGTTTAAGTTGAATAGTAGTTGAATATTATACATACAACTAATAAAATTTTCAAAATATAAAAGTTTGCAGTTTAAAAACAGATACTACAGAACGATTGCCAGTTGCAATTGCTTTTTATGCATATTTTACTGTTAAAGAGATGTAAAATTTTGTTGAAAACTATTTCATAAAAAATGAATATTTCTAAAGACTGCTATGCAGTTTATTATGGTCCCTTGAAGCATATATATATTAAGTGCAGTAGTAAAAATATTCATGCTAAAAATGTTTCAATCTACATGTGCCAGGCACTTGTTTGCATGAGAAATTTCATTCAAAGCCTACTACAGAGATGAAGATTAAGCTTTATTTAAAGATGAGTGTAATGAATATTCAATTTCTTTTATAATTTTCATACATGAAGATTAAGGAAATTTAGAGTTTATCAGAAAGAACCAATAAATTCAATGATTGTTCAGCAATTTAAAAGATCTAATTATTTCAGAAACATATACAATAAAATGAAAATTTTTAACATGTTGAATTTGTATCTTTCTTTATACTACAAAAATTTGACATCAATTTAGAAAAACTTCTTGTTTTGAATTAAAAACTTGAATTAAAAACAAAGATATGAGATCATCTAAACATATTGGTTGATGATTTATTAGACACATATATTAAAATATAATATCTCATAAAATAACTCTTTTTTTAATTTCTCTAACATTTTCAGGATTTTTCTAGAATAAGTATTATAAATTTAATAAAAGAGATAATATTTCTTAATATTTCTAAGACTCTACAGTATCTAAATTAGAAGTTTGTGCTTTTGAAGGAGATGGAAGTTTATTCTGTAGCATTGCAGATGTGCTAAAATTAATAAAGAATTTATAAAGTGAAAGAAAATTATCATAAAGTAAAATAAATGTGATCAAGAAATACTCCCTGGCAATGTTAGCTTTTTTAAAGAATGTACAGTGCAAGAGTCAATACTCTTAAAAATTGTGTTATACTTTCTACAAATCTAAATGATTTCTCACAGTTTAAGGAACTCATAAAAGGAATGATTCATGATACCTGTATCATGCTATGACGATAATTACAATGAGAAGATGATATTTTAGAACCTTCAGATGTGCTTGCAGACAGATGCAGGACATCGGGACAAGATTCGTGAGATGAATTAGTGTTGAGAGAATAGTCCATATAATCGATACTACTGCAGCTGTAACGATTCCGGCACTTGTCTTTTGCAGGTTTGGAGTTTCTTAGCTTGACCCCATGAGTGGAGGTCCAGTTTTCTGTGTCGTCTGAAGATGATTCAGAACTCAGCATTCCTGGACAAGATTGTGCCCTATATAACAAATGGGCTCTACCCAAGTCTTCAGTATTTGCTGCAGAATGTAAGCTGCTCTGTCCCAGACCGGAGTATTTTGAACCATCTTCATATTTCATGTTGTACTTTTGTCTAAAATATAGTGGGATAATATAAAAGCAGATTAATAATTTAAATATAGTTTGATTGCATATTCTTTATGTATTTATTACTTATATTTTGCTTGTTATGCTATAACAGGCTAAATATTTGAATGTAGTGGTGTCAACAAAGATGAAAGCTATTTTTAATTTTAAAAAAAAAAAAAAAAATTATTAAGAAATTTTATACAAATATTTAACAAATTATTTTTAAATAAAAGGTAAGCAACATAACATTACATATTATAAATGCAATATAGTAAATGCTTCTTATTCCAGAAAATTTAATAATGCGTAACAAATATATAAATAAAATTTAATGAATATTTTTAATATTTTCAGATCTTTGTTAACAATGATACATTAAATGATCAATAATTGGATAATAATGAATTTGATATTGTAGAAATTGATAGATAGAATAGATATTATAGGAATTGATAGATAGAAGTTTAGATAGGGGCAGTCCTATTATCATTGCATTAGAGACATAGAGCAACTTATGAAAGGGTTTTTAAGTTAAATTTAAATATTTATTTATATTACTATATTATACATTCTTGTCTCAATAAAATGATATACAAAAATACATTATCTTTAAGAATAACATTCAAAATAAAGAATGACAATTTTTTTTTTTTTTTTTGTCTTAAAGAATAAAAAAATGCCTAAAAGTAACAATTCTGCATTTGAATAATAAAAATATTGAAAACAAACTACTAAGTTTTCTTTTTTTTAATTTCATAAATATATTTTATCAATAAAAATAATTAAAATAATTTCAATATATGATTACAGGAAGTTCATTTTAGATCAAGGTCAACCAGTTAAAGAGGCCTTTGGTTATAGTAAAAAAAATTAATAAAAATAAGTAGTTTAAAGTTTTGTTTTTGGTGAATGATTACAATAACATACAATGTTATTGCAAAAATCCAATTGCAATAATTTAATAACATTACTAAGATGTTTCTTAAGAACATCAGACTTATATAAAAATTATACTGGAAAATATTTCAAACATATTTGTGCCACTTTTGAAACTATAAGGTAATAATTCATTCATAACAAAACAGAATATGATATTATTTTTAAGTACCTAATGGCATATGTTTATTAAGTCATTTTGTGTTCAACTATTTATATAATGAACTTCAAAAATGGAATGAATACATTGAAAGGAAAGTGAGCATACATCTCAAAGCACAAAGTCAAGTTGAAAGGAAAAAAATTTTAAATGTCTAATTTAATGGCTATCATTTTCAAAACCCTATATATCTTTCTTCTTATCACAGAAAAAAAAGATGTCATTTAGATGTAAAAAAAAAAAAAAAAAAAAAAAAAATCCCTAATGTTTTAAATTCAGGGGGAAAAAAAAGATATCAAAAGGTTTGTTCATAATTATTGAATAAATATTATGATGTAAATAATTTTAAAAATTAACAATACTAAAAATGATAAATATAAAATTTGTTCAGCAATAATAAAGTAGAATATATATTAAATAATAACGTCAGAAAATTTATTACAAAATAAAAATACTAACCATGACGTTCACTAGGAACTGTTTGAGAATAATCCCTTGACCCTTCCCGCTTCATAGAACAAGGATCATACTTTGGATATAATGATAATGAATCGTCAAAACCCAGTATCTTGTTCCTTTGCATTTCCTCATCTCCTGATGGCACAGAAGCACATTCGTCATCCATTAATATATCAGTTTCACGTTCACAAGAGCTGGTGAAATCATTCCAACTATCTGCATAATCAGATCCTTCACTGCCTATTCCAGAAGTGCTCACAGAATCTGAACGATTATAAGGTTTAGAATCAAACTCAAACGACTTTAAATCTGTCGGAGTTGTGAAGTCTGGATAGTTAACATTATGCATTGTCTCCATTTTGCAATCTGGGACACTGATTTCTGTACACAATGTCTCCAATTTTTGTCCACTCTTTTCCCACTGGAAAAGTTCATGGTAACAGTTTTGGTGGGGGAAATCAGACAGTTGGTAGTTTTAGAAACACATTTCAGATTCTTGTCATCTTTCAAGATTTGCGTTGTTTTGTAGGAGGTTTGACAAGGGGTGAAATTGAGTTCTTTTAAACTGGAAACAGGTAGACATTTAATATTTAAAGCAGGAGCTGGTTTTTGTGGAATGCAATAAGCTTCTATTCTTGCAGTGATACAAGGATCAAAAATAGCAAAATTTTGACTTGACACTTCATTTTTAACAGAAGTACCCCTAAAACTTTTAACTTCAGTGTAATTAGAATATTTAACATAATGACTATTGGTAGCAGTTTTCTGAGAAAATTTATCAGAGTTTTCGCTTTCTTCTGAAACATAGGAGGTGTTACATTTCATTTCATTTATTGGACTAGAAGTGTTAAATAATGGCGTTGACGTGGATTCTGATTTTGATGCTAATACACATTCTCTCTGTAATTGTTTTTCATATTCCAACAGCTGCCCCAAGAAATTGAAGTTGGGAGATATTGTCACTCTCTTTGCTTTTTACATACCTGTAAGAATACATAATGAAGTAAAAAAATTTAATTGAAAAAAATTCAGTTATTGTAACTATACTGTATATAATTTAAATATAAAAATAGTTAATATTACATGAAAAATAATTTTTTGAAAATTTTTTAAAAAAAAAAATTTTTTAAAAAAAAATTAAAATATATATATATATTTAAACATATATATATTTAAACTACTTGATAAATTTCCAATTTATTAGTAAAATAGCATTAATCATATCAAATTTTTTTAATGTGCTTAATTTTTAACATATTTAGCTATTATCCATTTCTTATGACATTTTTTTTTTTTTCATCAATAGTTAAAAGAGTTTTTAGGTAAATGTATAAAAATTGTAACCCTAAAATTTAATATTATTGTACAACTTTAACTTTTACATGAAACAACCATCAAAAAAATGTTTCTATTAATAAAAAATAATATCAATTAAAGTTAATAAACATAAAAATTGAATTTTTGTTTAGAATAAAGCAATTGAACACTTAAATTTTGAATATCTAAGTATAAATAATTAATTAATTATTAAACATTAATATGCAACAATTTAAGAATCATAAAAACAATTTTCAACAATACATGTCACTAAAATAGAATAATAAATAGTGTTTATTTACAGAATTGCAGAAATTTCTCAGCATTATCCTTAAAATGTTAATATTTTATTACTTCAATATATATCTATGACAGCAAAAATTATTTTGTATCCGCTGTTGTGATTTTGCTTTGAGTATATTATTTGACTAAGTTCAATGGACAAACGGGATGCAAAGATCACAGTTCACCTCATTATGCCATTTTCATTTTTAAAATTAATAAGATATACGATTTTAAAAAAAAAATTACATTTTCTAATTTATTGCAAATTATCATTGTCAATAATATTATGATTAGATATTGGAGTTTTTTACAATACACTTTTTATGTTTTATTTTGAGACTATAATTTTTTTTTTTAAAATTACATGAAAAATAGAAAATATTAATCATAAGAGTAATGTATCTAATGTTAATATTTTTAAAAAATTATATTCATCATTAATCAATAACAAATTTAAAATTAGAATTTGACAATTAAACTTAAATAAAAATTAATTACCTATAGGCTTCGCCTGAAGTCATTTTTAAAGTCCTCATAACATATGCTATAGCTACAGTAGCAGATCTTGATATTCCTGCTAGGCAATGAACAAGAACACATCCACTGGATTCTTTTACTTTATCTGAAACAACGTTCAATTAAGATTAATTATTATTAATAATAAAACTAATTTCAAAGCATGACAAGTACGATATTCACATACTAGAAATATAAATATGGCAAATTCAAATGAAAACGGTCACCTAGAAGGGTGTTTAAAAAAGTCATTTAAATGTAAGTAAATATGGAAATAAAACATTAAAATCATATTAAAAATCGAAAGCTTACATAAAAATGCAGAGAAGTTCAGATTATTTTATTCAAAATATTACATGAATATTTTATTCTACAATGCAAGAATGTGAAAAAGAATTCCAGCATTTTTTTTTTTTTTTTTTTTTTGTAATAAATATGTGGAATTGTTTATTAAATCTACTAACTAATACAATATTAGTATCCCAGTCTACTGAATATACATTAGTCCAGTGTGAACAAAATGGTCTTTACATATTAAATACTACATATGAGGCATTAAATAATCAATTTTCTACTTAAAAATTCTTGAAAGAAATTGATGCAAAAGTTACTAAAAATTTATAAAATTAACAAAATATATATAATTGTGTAATGAATGAATGATTGTGTAAACAATTAAAGTAATATTTAGTTTTTAAACATACAATTGCAAGTAAGCTCTAGAATGTATTTGTTGGATTACTCTCATTTAGCCTGTATCTGTAAAATGATTGCTTTATTATCACAAAATTGTGAGTTGATTAAAAGATACAGAATCAAATCTTATAAAATGGCATTTGTGAATGCCTGAGTTTAACTTATTTTTGCTAATCAAATAAAAATGCATTAAATGTTCAAATAAATAATTTAGGAAAAAAAGTAATTACCAAGAAACTGAAAGGCTTTTGAAAAGTGAGGTAGAAGCTTTTCACAATAGTTATCAATCACAGGTATCCTCATAAAATGAGAGTCTTGAATAAAATCAGGTTTAGGGCAACTTGTGCTGACGTTTAGTTGGTAAGTTATATTGTAATGCTGGAAATAGGAAGATACAATAAGCAATTATTATCACAAGCAAAAATAGCTTTACTTTTTAAAATATGGATTTAAAATGTTTATTGCAAATTAAATTTTTTAAACAGATCCAAAAGTGTAACACAATAATTTGAAAGGCAAGTTTTATGAACAAATTCAAATACTAAAGACAGTAAACTCTTTTCAATACGGCACATTCTATAATCCAGCACTCATAGAAGCTTCACTTTCATATGGGTTCAGGCAATTGTTGATTTTGACCACCAGATGGCAATAAAATGCTGCTTGCATTTTTATTAAATTTGTATACATTAAAATTGTAAAAGTTTAATGTATACATATGTATCAAACACATTGAATATGTATAAGTAGTAATTACCTAAATTTTTATATAGAGGGTTTTATCTTTGTTATCCCTCTTAAAACTATGTTAATGCTCAAAATTGTTTTGGTTGGTTGCTCTATGGTCATTTTGCGAACACTTTAGGCTAATTAGACCAGGACCAGGGATTCTGAACAGTTTAAGTCAGTCTTCAGTTTAACAGGGATTCTGAACCACTAGCAAACATCCATGCCACTGCCAGGATTCGAACTTGAAGCCTGGGGTACCGAAGGCCAGAGTACTAGCCAATTGGCCATGGCCGATTCATTCAAGAGGACTTACTGTATTATTAAAAAATATATTACGATTTGCTAATAACAAAAATCAAATTCAAATAATATTCAATGATAAAGCAAATTTCAAAAAACAAAGCAGAACAAGTTAATAAAATTTTGTTAATAAATAAATTACTTATAATACCTGCAGCACATCCTTGCTCAGAGCATCATGTTGTGAGCCAAGATAGAGGAAAGGCAAAATTCTGGTTGGCCCATGATTTGAAATGGGTAGACATGGCTGAGATAAAGAAGTTAAAGGTGCATATTTTGTTCGTTCATCTTCACATAAATCAGGATATGCAGCTTGAAAGTCAAGGAAACCACCTGGATTTTGATAGGAACAATTATATAAATTAAATTATGTTAAAAGAAAATTACTTTTGGATAGCAAAAATCTATAGAAAAATAACGATTTTAATCTTCGCCAGTTTTTAAAACACTTATTCAATATTAATAATTATATATATGAGTTTATTAGTATAGGAATTTTAATGCAATCATAGTACAATTACATAAAAATGACTGTGTAAATTTAAATAATATTTAGAAATAATAACTTATGATATAAACTTTTGAGTAGTACAATATTTAATAATTAACATAAAAATAAATTGATGCATCTAATCATGTTTAGTCATTTGTTCAAATTTTAATATAATTAAAAAAAAAATGTTAAATTTTTAAAAATATATAACTTTTATGCAAGAAACTTACATCAAACATTTTAACAACTTAAAATAATATATGTCTTTGTTTAAAACACACTAAAAAAACAACAAATATGTATAAGCAAGTTTTTTCTTTTCCAGTGGTTAAAAAAAAAAATTCTGCAGTATTATTTAGTAAGATTTAATTTAGAAAAAGAAGTTATTACTCATTGAACAAAACATTTTTATTTAAAAAAAAAAAAATTTTTTTTACTGATGGGTGCTCAAACAAGATTATTAAATGAATTCATTCAAAGGAATTAAAAAAATAATTATTTATTTCATGAATAAAACTTTAAAACATCTATAACAGATTATTAGATAATAGAACAAAATATTGTAATATTTTCAAAACATGCTAAATATCAATAAAAAGAATGTATTGTATAGTAAATGTATTGTAAAATAAAGAATGTATTGTAAAAAAGAATGTATTGTAAAATATTGTAATATTTTCAAAACATACTAGACATCAATAAAAGAATGTATTAATATTTTGTTGGAAAGAATTATTGTTAAATATTTATTAAAGTGTTTATTGAATGGGTTTTACTTCATCACACAGCTAAAACTTCAATTCAAATATGATAAAAAGGCATTTTTTTTAATTAACCAATCAATCAACCTAAACATAATTCAATAATATTTTCCTTCCATGGCAAATGTTAAAATACTATAATCTGAAATTTAATTATATAATGATACATTTTGAAAAATTAACATCAAATTATCACAAAGTCAAAGCATTTTATTAAAAAAGTACCTTTTAAAATGTTGACACTATTATATACAGGCAGTAATTTTTGAAGAAATACAGCCATGAAGCTGTCTGGTGGCAAACATTTTGCATCTCGAGTATTTGTGTCATACACAATTATATCAATACTCCTATCAACATCCCAATGACAGTTTTGGGCTAAGAAATCTTCAATGCATAGCTACGAAAAAAAAAAATATTTAAAATAAATATATAAGTAAAATAATAATACAAATAAATGATTTTTCCCTTAATATAAATTTTATAAGTATTTACAATATAATTCCACAATATAATAAATACAGTATAATAATATTCATATTTCTGAACACTATACAAGTTATAATACTTTGCTCAAAGAGGAGTTATCTTAATGTGAGTAATAAAACATGAGTCAAATTTTGTAAATATATTGAATTAAACTAATTTTGCTTAAATTTATTTAATGTGGCAGAAAATTTAAAGTCATTTGATGTTATGTCATTTTAAAGATCAAGTCTTTTAATCAAACATTTTAGTTTACTAAATTAATGAATTATATATTACAATAATAAATAATAGCAAAAAAATTATTAATTTCAATAAATAAGGATAAAAAGAAGATTGGAATTTAAGTGCAATACACTGCACACATTGATTGCATTATACAATAATAATATATTCAATTATAAATAAAAATCATTCCAATTAAATGCAATGAATGAAATTTTTAAATAGCAAAAATAAAGAAATAAAAGCAAAGACATAAAATCACAAAAATATTTTTAATTTAATATAGTTATCTTTGATAAAATTTTATATTTAAATAAATTAAATTTCCTATTTATTATTATTATTTTTACCTTTGAACAAATAAGAAAAAAATAATTTCAAAAACATAAATAAAAATCATTTTTGATTTCAGATCCGACAAATATGAACAAATTCCTAATTTTAACACAGGTTAAAAATATATGTATTTAAATAGCAAAACAATAACATATCTAAAGGAAAAATTATAATTTTATTTCTTTTAATTAACTGAAATTTTTTAATCTATAATTATTTTAAGCTTAAATAATGTTTCTTTTTTCTTTTAAAAACTTAAAAATTTATTAAATTTGACATTAGAAGTAAATGAAGGTTACTTTTTCTTGTTGTAATCTCCTTTTCATAAGTTTTGCACATCCAACATTGATGGCATTAATAACATGAGAGGCATTGTACTCCAAAAAGGAACGACTGTCGAGTATTAAGGCCTGTTAGAAAAAGAAATACATTAAAATTAAATGTAATAATAAATAATGAAGTATATAGTATTTATAAGTATCTTTCCATAAAAATTAAGTAAGTTAAAGTACTAACACTGCTTGAGTGCAGGATTTTCTTAACAACACTATAGAACCTCAAGACAAATTCAGTGCAAAAATGATTTTGTATTTACCTTTTAATCATTTTTAAAAGCATGATCCTAATTAAATGTTCTAAAGAAATGCAAGTTAATGTAGAGATGTAGCATATCAGTGCAATATTAGACCCTGTTCCCTATCGAATGTCGTCAAACTCTAAATGATATACAGTGGTACAGTAAGCAAGCTTCAATCCAGTATTCGATGGTTCGGTACTTGTTATAATCCATCACAGATTGAACGGTTCGCGGTTTTTTCGGTTTTTAGCATTTGTTGACCTTAGCATTTGTTGACCTTGACAGCGCTGTTCGTATTTTCGTCCAGTATTTAACGTAACAATTTTCATTTCAGTACAGCACAGAACTCATAAATTTGAGTTTAGTTCATGATGAATTTTAGAAAAGAGTTCAGAATCACAGAAGCAACGCGATATCAGGTACTTTTTTTCAAATAGTAAGGCAATTTTTCTTTACATGCAGTAGCTTTCCATGGCTTGTTTTAATTGTCATCGTACATAATTTCTTTTTGTGCTGCGTTTTTTTATCAATACAAGTCTTCAATTAAATGTTCAATGTATGAATTTTGATTTTATAGTTGCTAGAATGTCGAAATATTTAGTACAATATTTATATTGTCTACATAGGTTCAGAGTGTGAGTAAACACATTAAATATGCACATGTTTTAATCGTTTAAATTTTAATCTAAAGTGATTATCTTTGGTATCCCTGTTAAAACTATATAGACTTTCGATTATCCGAAAAATTGCTAATCCAACACGGACGTGGTCCAGAACATTCTGGATTAATGTTAGAAGCGTTTTTTCATTCCAAAGTGGATGTATACCGAGATACAAGCTCGACTTATATGTCCTGTTTGGTATACGGGTTTTGTTTGGAATACGACTTGCATGTGTCAAAATCTTTGCAAAACAGATGGATATCAAAAACTCTGTAGAGGAGTACCATCTCAACAATATTCAAGCAAGACATTGCCTGGAACAATCAAGTATTTCTGAAACATCCTGAGTATAAGGCAGAAGAAAAGTTCTTTGCACAGCTTTTTATACATGTTAAGTCTGACGGTGCTCAACCTGGTTAAGTTGAGAATAGAGAAAATTAAAAACTTTACATTTAAATTTGTGTATGAGCTTCATCTAACTTCTAAACTGTTTTATACAGCTCTGTCACTGTATAATATGCCAATAACATGATTGTTAATGGGAAAGGATTAACCATTTTCTCTTCATTCCTTACAGGAAAAAGGTTTTTGTATCAAGTATATAGAATGGATTATGGTTTCATTGTAGGTACCATAAAAACTGAATTTGTTAGTAATAAATATACATATAAATAATATTTAAAACTACTTACATTATCAATCCGATTTCTAACAATAGAGGCAAGCTGGTGAACATCAACTGAACAAACCATTAAGCTATGTGCCATAGCAATTGAATAGGTCAACAATTTCTGATTTACAAATCCATTTTATAAAAAATATTCAGTCACATCTGGAAAAAAAAACAAAGAATTATATAGATGCAAGGTATATTTTTAAAAATAACTTTGTATATGCAAAAAAGGAATAATTACTAAAGGTCATATTCATGAAAACTTAATTAATCTTTTATGCACATCTAATATTAATTTCTACGGAAAACAAAACATATAACTGTAAGCTATATGCTATATGGGATAAATAAATAAAAGAATAAAACGTGCTAAAATAGTCCACTAAATAAATCGAATAAAGAAAATATGCTGTTGTTTTTTAATAATACACGGAAATTTGATAAGGAACACTTATTTTATTTTCAATCTGCTTCACAATTTCATCACAAAATATTTTTAATGTCAAAACAGTATTTTTGTACTTTTAATCAATTTATACACAAGCGTTAATATTGTCCACTATTGGTAGTTATACTGAACAGTGATTCGTAAATGTTTTCTTGTTGCTGACAACTTAATCTTATTCGTTACTGATACGAGCAAAGATAAGAGATATTCATACTGATCTCATTCGTTAAAGAGATCATGGGTTTGGTTTGTAGCTGTACGGTCATTTTGTGCACGCTTTAGGCTAATTAGATCGAGATCTACAGTTAACGTGGATTCCCAGCCACAAACAAACATCCATGCCTGCGTGATTCAAATCTGAAGCCTGTGGTATCAAAGGCCAGAGCTCTAGCTAATTGGCCGTCAGGCCGCAAGATTCTGCGTTATTCAGGAATCACATCCGAAACTTATAGCACTAAGGTCGTTGAATAAATAGCAGACATTAAGAGAAGAGACAAATGAAACATTATGTATGATTTTCAGCAGCTAATGACTTTATCAAAGTACGAAAATGCTAATTCTTATTATTGTAAATTGGTCAATTCTTTTTAAAAACACAATCGTAAAAACATCACACAGTATGAAAAGAGAAATTGCAGATACAAATCATCTGCAAATACAATCAAAAAAGAGCTTAAAAAAAAATCAAAGAGAATCTTTTGAATTTATAGTTACAAACACAATATTAAAATATCCAAATAGTTTTAAAAATATTACAATAAAAATAAATATTTTATTAATTACTTTTCCTAAAAAACAAAATATGTATGCATTTAATTTTAACTTAATCTCTAAATTTACCTGATATCCAAAAACGATGCCTTTTGCGCAGAAGAAAACCTGACCAAGAACATGCATCAGGCATCTCACTCGATAAAACCCTATCACTTACTATATAACGCTTAAAACGCTCGCATTACTTCATGTACAATCACCCTCCGTTACGCACTGAACTGAACGGTTTTATTTGCTCCCTTCCAGTAATCAATGAAAACCGGCATTCTTAGTTCGATGGAATGCTTCAGCAAACAAGAGCATCCTCTCAGAAAACGGGGCATTCCGAAATGTAAATACCGAATCATCTTCGCGCCGAACATTCATTCCCAATGGGAAAGGAATGGAGACGTCATCGCCATGGCAGACGTCAAATAAGATATAAGAAGAGATGAGAAAAATTGTCTGTTGACACTTAAACGGTTCATGTGGTGTGACGCAAGTCGCCAAGTACCAGTTCAAACCAGAGGCTTACACAAGACCAGCTTTATTCTGGAGCACATGGAGTAATAGACGGACAAGGATTAAAGTGATCTCTCCCCAATTCCGTGAATACTCTCTGCCGACTGTTTATTTTTAAGAATTGGGAGTCTGGTAAACAGTCATCTGCAACTGCTGCTGCTCAAAAACTGATAAGGTGACTTGATGGAAGGATGTACTAATACTGGTATTTATGCACTAATGCATACGATAAACGATTTAATTTTATAGTTTATATAAAATACCATACATTTAAAAGATAAATTGGATTTAAAGATCATTAAAGATTAACATTTGAAGATCTGCAAAAACTGTTCCATCAAAACATCCAATTCATATTCAGTATTATTTCTTGTTAACATTTTATAAACACAACTTTGTTGAAAATCTTTTTTTTTTTGTATTCCCTAACATTGAAAATTGATCTGAAATCTATTATTAACTGGAAAAAAATGTCTCTTCCTCTTTAAAAAAAATTATGTTTCTTCTCATTCTTTTTGAAATTATGACATTCTGATGTGTTACATTTTACATGTGTTACTTACCAGTGTTACATTTTACATGTTAACAATTTTGTAATTCTTTTTCAATTCTATACGGTTTTGTAAAGATTATTGTGCCTCTACAAGATCATTCGTTTCATAAGTGAATAGCACGCAAAAAAAAAAAAAAAGATTTATTCATACTTTTATTTGCTATCTTAACTTACTTTGAATATAAATCGTAAGCTTTATCAATCGAAATAATAACTTAAACATTATATACAAACATCTGTCTGTCATTAAAAAAAAAAATCAAACAATGTATACGTTATATTTGAAAGTTATTCTAAACTTTCAAACATATAAATGGTTACATTAATGTTTTAATGATTGCATAAAAGTTAGTGTTATTTAACAGGTTTTTTTTTTTTTTTAATTTACAGTTTAGTTTAGTTTTACTGTTCATGAGGGGGGGTGTTTTTTTCCCCCTCTCTAAAAAAATTTTTGAAATGAACAATCTCGCACACATTACAACTGTTTAATTTTTTCATATTTATACAAGAATACATTAAAATACAAGAATATCTATAAAATATTTAAGCATTTTTCTTCAACAAAGCAAATTTTCTTTCAGATGTATTTTTAATCTTTCTTTCTTAAAGAAAAATTTTTGATAGTATATGAAAGTTATTTCCTTTTGGGCACGATTCTTTTATAATATTAGGGAACAAAATGCAAATAATAATTGAACCATAATGTATTATATATTGCACATGGCGTCTGAAATGCATATGATAGATGAAATGCATGACACAAATGGAAGTTAATATTTTAACATCAAGCTAGAGCAAAAATTTGACAAAGTTTTTAAAGTAAAAAAAATAAATTTTAAAAATTACATAGCCAAACTACTGCTTTAATGTTGTTTGTTTAATAGGAAAATGCATTTGTTCATTACAGCAATATCACAAGTGGCAAATTAACCTTAAAAAAAAACTGCAGAGGCACCACAGTTTGAGAATACCTGATTTTAAAAAAGGAAAACAGTAGGGAAATAGTAACAAAAAAGACACAATTCATTATTAAATGAAAAACTATTAGAAATGCATTTAGAACCAATACTATAGAATATTACCTTGACTAGACTACTTTTTATACCTATACCTTTTAGAAATAAAGGTAAACCTTTTATAAATACTCACCATCAAAAAATGTATTAATATTAATGTTTAAAAAGTTATTAATAGGAAAATACAAAATAATATTAAAATTAAAAATCAGTACATGTTTTTTTCGGATACTTAAGAGAAATATTAAAAGATTTCTCTTTAAATCAAAAATTTTTTTTTTTTTTTTTTTTTTAAACTGCAGGTTGGAAATTTGTTAAAAAATCTGATATCTTCTCAGTAAGTTAGAAGAACGCATGCGCGCGATATGATTAAATGCCAAATGTTTAACAATTTAATCATTAACCTTATTTAAAAATTTTATTGAGCAATATAATTAGAATTTTTCAACATAAATTTATCTTAAGATTTCTAAAACAATACGAGAAATTAATTTAAAATAATGCGAGATAGGTATAATATTATATACGTATATTATTACGTATACGTATTACCCATACGAGATAATTTTTAAAAATAATACGAAAACAATACGAAATATAATTTTTTTATTAATCTTACATTAGGATAAAAATAAATCTGTTTTTCAAATACGTACACTATTTCAAACTCAAAAGAATGAAAATAACATGCGATAAATTTTCCAAGAAACATAATCCCGTTACTATTTTTTTTTTTTTTTTTTTTTTTTTTTTTTTTTTTTATCGAGAGAAAAAAAAAGACAAATAATCACCGTTTCGAAACGAAGAAAAATTCTGAGAGAGTGCTGAGCCTTCCAAAAACGAGCAAGAGCAAC
This sequence comes from Caerostris extrusa, assembly GCA_021605095.1. Taxonomy (NCBI): domain Eukaryota; kingdom Metazoa; phylum Arthropoda; class Arachnida; order Araneae; family Araneidae; genus Caerostris; species Caerostris extrusa. The sequence continues at coordinate 96,682 of BPLR01002190.1, forward strand.
GAAAAAAGGGTTAAAAACATCACGCAACAGCGGCAAGTTCTAAAAATGTCTGGTCCATTAAAAACATTCTGATGACTCATCCCAACTTGAAGGAGTTCCCTTAAAAATGTTGAGAGGGACGTCCTTCGAAAAATCAGGACGCTTGGTAAGCATTTAATTTCTTTCTTTTTCTTTTCTCTCCCTTCAACGGGTATTTGAGATGAAGAACATCAACACATCAAGCAAAAGCATCTGCTTGTACATCATCTTCTGCAATGACGTCAGTGTGAGACGTACGGAATAGAAGAATCTTGAAGCAAGGATTAATTTGATTTCGAGAAAAAAAGCCGTGCATTTTTCTGTAAAAGTAAATGTGGGCGTTTTTCTGTTCTTTTTCAACTTGAGAAAAAAAGGACAGTTAATTGTGGGAAACCAGTAAAGGATTTAAAAGTGCTTCTCTGATTCATTCTGTTTTCAGGAACTGGAAACACTTACTTGTTTGCCTCACACTTTTGTAGGAAAAAAAAAAACCTGCACGTGTCACACGTTGTTCCAAAAACACGGAATACAAGATGGAAATAAATACTATTAAATTGATTCGACAAATTATTTGCTTATTTGGAAAAGAACTGTTAGGCTGATTAAAAAAAAAAAATTTTTTTTTTTTTTTTTATTTATCATATGCGAACATATTGTTTTGGTATGAAGGGTTGGGTTGGGGGTTTGTCGCTCTACGCTCATTCTGTGCACACTTTGGGCTAATTAGACCGGGACCTACAGTTTAATATGGATTTTGAACCACTCAAAAACATTCATGCCACGGCCAGAATTCGAATCTGAAGCCTGTGATACCAAAAGCCAGTGCGCTGGTCAATTAGACAGATAGCTAAAAGATACAATTAAATTGATACGACAAAAAGAACTGTTAGGTTGGGTTATTTTTTTTTTTAATCACATGCAAACATATTGTTTTGGTATGGAAGATTGGGTTAATTTATTGCTCTACGGTCATTTTGTGTATAATTAGACCAGGACCTATAGTTTAATGTGGATTCCGAACCACTAACAAACATCCATGTCACAGTCAGGATTTGAACTTGAAGCATGTGATACCAAAGGCCAGAGCACTATCAATTAGATAGATAGTTAAAGATATTATTAAATTGATACGACTAATTATTTGCCTATTCGGAAAAGAGCTATTAGGTTGGGTTTTTTTTTATCACATGTAAACATATTGTTTTGGTATGGAAGATTGGGTTGGTTTGTCGCTCTACGGTCATTTTATGCACCTTTGGGATAATTAGACCGGGACGAACAGTTTAATGTGGATTCCGAAGCACTCAGTAACATTCATGCCACCGCCAAGATTCAAACTTGAAACTTGAGGTACCAAAGGGCAGAACGTTAGCCAATTGGCCATCGGGCAGCAAACATTTGTATGAGAAAATAGTGTGCCTCACATTCATTGTTTCAAAAAAGGCGGAATACAAGATGGAAATAGATAGTTAAAGATACTATTAAATTGATATGACAAATTATTGGCCTATTTGGAAAAGAACTGTTAGGTTGATTTTTTTTTTATTACATGCAAAACATATTACTTTAGTATGGGGGTTTGTCGCTCTACGGTTATTTGTACACACTTTAGGGTAATTAGACTGGGACCTACAGTTTAACGTGGATTCCGAACTACTCACAAATATCCATGCTACCATCAGTATTCGAACCTTAAGCCTGCGGTACCAAAGGCTAAAGTGTTGGCCAGTTGGTGAATAGGCCATCAGGCGGCCGCGGTTATTTAAGAGAGGCTAACTTTGGATGAATTTATAAATATATGCCTAAATTTTAAAATACCTCCTTTTACTATTATAATTCTTATGAAAGCCTCAGGTAACTTTTTTTTTTTTTTTCTTCATCGTGATAAAATATTAATAAAAAAAATGCATTAAATGTGATCACTAATGTGAATGAGTTTAACGCTTCCTGCTAATAATAAAGTTAATTAAAACCTTCTGTTACAAATATAATTAAAATATTCATTATAATTTTTAATGTGCAACTTGATGGAAAGTTTTCTTTCACTTGGGTAAGAAATGCACGAAAACAAAGCTGCATAATTGAACACCATCTTTTAGTTAAAAGTTTTCAAGAAAAATAAGTTTTAAATATGGAAGAAACAAAAAAATTTAAAAATAAGGTACATTATTGGAGTAAATAAAAAGTAAAAAAAAAAGTGATCCATTATATTCTTCACTCATATATTACACAATCCATAAACGTTCAGAATACGGGCAGCATTATTCAAATAAAAATTTTAATCACAATTAAAAACAATAATCACACCACATAAAATTTGTATTTTGATAATTAATTTACTAATTAGGAATGCGCACGGATACCATAGTTAACAAAAATTATTCTATTAACAACTTAAATTACAAAAATTAAGAAATACGTAAAAAATACAATCCAAGAATATGAATAAGGAAAGGCTAAAAAAATATTCAATCAAATTATTCTTTTAATTCATGAAAGTTATCAATGTATCAAGCATGATACATTATTGCTGATATTTTAATCAAAAACCTTTTATTTCTCTAATTTTAACTCTTTACTTCTTTCTTTCTTCTTTTTTATTCGATATTTTTCAACAGTTAATTTAATTTCTGCTTATACCAAATAAAAAATAATATAATTAAAAAATAAATAAATAAATAAAAATGTGCTATTTTTAACAATTGATCACACCTAATGTCATAACATGAGATGTGATCAATTGTTAAAGACCTCGTGTATACACGAGGTAATTTTATCAGACGGAATTGGCAAATACTGATTATCACGAGACTTATAGCATATCAAGATCGTGAACTTTCTTATTAATTTTTTTTTTTTTCCTAAATGCATTTCAGAAAAGTTTGAATTCTTTAGAATGAATTATAAATAATTATTTCGTTTGTTTACCTTAATTTTTGTTTGTTTGTTTAAATTTTATTCATTTTACAAGGGCAGAAATTCAGCAGACCAAAAAAAATTTGGGGAAAAATAAATAAATAATACTATTCACATATGAAAAAATTAAAAACATTAAGCGATGCCGCATTTTTAATTTTCTTTTTCAAAAATTTAACAAATTCATTTTACTTAATTTTTGCAATGACATTTTTAAAGAAATTCAAATTTATTTATACACATTATCTGTGGTGCAACATAAGTTGTTTTATCTTAGTAAAATGCATCGCTATGCAATATGTTGTTCTAATGCAGCTGGTAATACAGAAATAATTAATATCTATGCCTTATGCAAGGGCTGCACCATAATACCACTACCTAGGGGGCACGTGTAGCTTGAAGATATGCTACGGACGAGAGTAACACTACCTCCACAACGCTTTACGATCCTATTAGACCGGGATCTACCACTTAAAGTGGATTCCGAAACACTAAAAACATCCATGGCAAAGCCGGGATTCGATCCCGAACTTGTGGTACCGAGCGCCAGAGCGCTAGCCACTCGGCCATCGTTTTGTGGGCCTGATGGCCAAGTGGTGCAATATACAATTCCAGTAGTTATTTCACAGTTATGCAATATACAATTCCAAATATGTGTGGCAGTTGAATATCAATAATAAATAATGGTATTTCATATATTCAGGGTATACAAAGATTTGATTATAACAATTCTCTACATTTTTCAAATATATACCGACAATATTTATATTCAATTGTCAACTATTGATTTATGCATTTTTTTTATTTGTTTTTTTTTTTTTTTTAGTAATGTTGAAGAACTTTTGAATAGAAATTCTTATGTCAGGTAGAATAAAATAATTGTTAATGCTAGAAATGCAGAATTTGCAGAATGGATTTTGTAAAAAAAAAATAATAAAATTTATTGCAAAATTTTACTATCAAAATTAATTTTAATTTAAAAAAAAAAAACGAATGTACTTAAAAGAATCAGTTGTTGGAGAGACTTTATAAATCATTTTTAACTGCCTACTTAACATACGCCGTTAAATCTGGAAGACTCTTTCAAAATGAAATACTTTCATACGCTTGCGTTAGTCGACAGGGCAGATTTTTGTCTTTCAGCTGGTATTTAGTTATGCACTTGACTGAGAGGGGCAGGTGAAGTCTGTCCTCGCACTAACAATCCGCCGAGATGCTGCATGGAGGAACCAGAAACGTTTAAACACAGATCCATCAACTCATCTGGATTTGCGTAAGAGCATGACGTCAGCATACACGTCATCTCCAGAAGACAACCTTACAGTAGAGGACGCAGAGCTTATTTGGCGATTTTTCTATCGTTCACAGGCACTGAGTATGCACACAGACGATATATACGTACGGCAGACACTGAGAGATTTTACTTTTTTTTTTTTTTGTTCATGATATACGTAATTCTGTTACTGATATCGCAAGCTTTTCAGTGTACGTAAACAGAAACTTAAAGACGATAAAAATTGCGATGGTAGTCTTTTTTTTTTTTTTTTTGTGAATTGAATTCCAAGGTTGTTTGCTGATGTAGTTCAAACTAAAACCCGTATAAAACTACAACTATACATACTCTTATTTAACATATCTTAATTTAAACATATTCGTTAGCAAATTCAAAACGTACGCTATGCTTAATAAAATGTTATTTTGAAAATGAAATTTATTTTTATTTGAATGTTTAATATCAAGATCATTATATTCATAAATATTTGCAACATTATCATCGACATTCTATTGGATTTCTTTCTGAAATTTTAAGCAGTTTACATTCATAACATATAAAAACTTATGATTATGTATTAGAAAAATTGATTATTTATTTATCGTCTTGCATTTTTAAGTATATTAGTTTTTTCTTTTAAAACTTATGTTATCATTTATTTATCGAAACTTAAAGACGATAAAATTTGTGGCATTTTCAAGGCAAGGTTGTTTACTGATGTAGTTCAACTTTCCAAAAAACTGAAACTCATATAAAACTACAACTGAAATTCGCATAATTATACGGATATTTTTTTAACATTTTTAGTTATTGATTATATACGTAATTGTCAAAATACAAGATACAGGGTTTTGATTGGTTTAAATTCGATGTCGTAAACAGAAACTTAAAGACGATAAAAATTGTGGTAGTTTCTTTTTTTTTTTTTTTTTTTTGTGAATTGAATTCAAGGTTGTTTACTGATGTAGTTCAACTTTCCATATAAAACTATGATTGAAATTCAGTTGATTATTTCAAAATATAAAATAAAAGCCAAGATATATCCAAATTCAAAATGCATACTATGCTTAAAAAAATATTATTTTGAAAATATTATTTGCTCAAATAAACCTCAAGGTCACTATATTCATAAACATTTGTATCATCATGGTCAACATTTTATTTGATTTTTTTGTGAAATTTTAAGCCTTTTACATCCATAACCTATATAAACGTATGATTATATTAGTTTCGACACAATGCATAGTATAAGAATTAAATAAATATGCCATTTAAGCCAACCATTCAAAATTACAGCATCTTCTTGTCGCAATGGTGCTCTTTTAGAGGTACCCCAGTTGCTTCTACAATTTTGTCCTTTACATGATATGATGGTCAAGAAAAGATTTAGGACATCGAATTTAAACTAACCAAAACAGCTGTATCTTGTATTTTGGCACAATATCCAATATGATATATAATCCAATACTATAAATTTTAAACTAATAGAGCTAAATCTAATGGCACAACACAGTATTACATCTGCAATATACTAATTACTAACTCCCTGGCATTACAGCCGATGGTGGGTCAAGGTCACTTGCCAACTGTCAGATTTTGAGACAGGAGATGGTTTTCTTTTTACAGGCTAGGGTTGTCAGCCCTATGCTCAACACTCTACAGTAATATGAAACAAGTACCTACAGTTTAAGGTTTGGTTTGTCGCTCTACGGTCATTTTTGTGTTCACTTTAGGGTAATTAGACCGGGACCTACAGTTTAAAGTGGATTCGAACCACTACAAACATCCAAGGCATCACCTGAATCTAGAGCCCGAAACCTGTGACATCGACCGTCAATCACTTGGCTATCAAGCTCCTAATATACGAATTGCAGTACAATTAAATTACTTTTAATTAATTTAACTTGTTAGTTATACATTTAAATTTCGTACTCTTTTTTTTTTTTTTATTAAATTTCAGCATAAATAATAAAGTACTAATTCACTTTAAGCTTGACGAAAAGGAAGTTTGATTAAAATCATACAGAATTAAAAACATCAAGTGATATAAAACTAGAAAATAACTCAACATTATTTCCTACGACATTTTTTTTTTTTTTCTTCCAACTATTTAATCCAATTTTGCTGTCACAGCCTTCCCATTTCACGAATTCGCATTCATGAAAGACGGAATTTATAAGGTGCCTCGCCCAAACCCACCACACGCACCGAAAGAACGCTTCTATTTATATGGTATTTGTTCAATTTCGAGCAGAAACAACGCCCAGTCTATTTCCCACCCTATTACAGAAGCGTTAAAAAACTATTAATCCAGAGCAGAAATCGTTTTTGGCAGTGTAGTTTCAAACAGCGCCATCTTTATCACGAGGATCTATACATATAAATATATACACTTCAAAGGTTTATAACCAATATTTTCATGTTCAATATTTAACTAAATTTGCAATCATGCCACAGTTTTAATTGCAATTTAAAAATATTTTATTTGATATATAATATTTTCCTAAAATTCAACTGTCGATTTAAGTTAATATGAAATTTATAATCGAAATATTTCATTTCAATTTTTAATATTCAGTATTATTCAGATTTTTTTTTTTTTTTTTCCCATTGCATCTTACAGCATATTTTAAAGTATGATATTTATTAATAAATAGAATTGCATTTTTGGATAATAGGAAGATCTAAAAATAAGGAAGATAGTAGGAAAAAAGATAATAGAAGGGGACTAAAAATTTACGAAGAGTTGCAAAGAAGAATCGGGAATAATGATGAGAATCAGCAGCAGCTTAATATTTAACTTATTAATAATTATTAATTAATATAATAATTTAATAAATATTTTAAGTTTATAAGGGTGTTTTTTTTTAAAGCCACGATATGTGAAAATTTATAATAAAGAACTAACTAAAAATCGAAAGAAATAAAACGAAAATCGATTAGGCATAAGAACGAGAATAAAACGGAGGTCGATTAAAAAAACAAAGATTTTTTAATAACTCAACTCATACACCCATAAAACAAACTTATATAGCCATTCGACTGAATTTAACATTTACAAAAACATTGACACAAATAGTTTTGCTCATTAATTTAATAAACAAACAAGTCGACATAATAAAAAGTATTAACAGAATAATTAGAATTACATACTTAACATAAATTCTTCAGCTTGCTTACGATTTACGTCGAAGAAACTGCAGCAAACGTGGAAGAAAGATAATAGAACACAACTAGGGATGTGTTCCAAATGCAATATAGAAGCAGTCTGTTGAAGATTCCGCATGGAAAATACTAGATGACCATCGATAGAAAATGTGGGGAGACCGAGCTAATCTTTATGGCAGGAAGTGATCACAGCTCAGCCAATAAGATTGGACCAATGGTCAAGGGGACTGGACTACCCTTCTGCAAAACGATATGTCCTGAAGACATGTGGAATCAAATTGCAGGAAAACATAGAATATGAGAATGAGTCACCATCAGACTTAGTGGGAACAGGAACTGAAATGTCCGATAAGGCCCATGGCATCACCTCTATGTTCTTATCAATACATAGAATCCCGGATATTTTCCCCCCATTGCGATTTTGAAACGTTTGCAAAACACATATGTATTGCAAATAGCATTTTGCTCAAAGCTTGCTCAGGAAAACCCTGCAAGATTTCATTATTCCCCATGAAATAATGAATTCGTATAATAAAATGCAACAAATTTGAAATGAGAACAAAATTTTAATTCACTAGAAGATTTAATTCAATTCACATCCGAAGTATTCACAGAAATATTAAAAATTGTTCATGGATTCATTATAAAATGCAATTACTTCCAAGAGTCATAAATGTAGTGATACAAAAAAAAAAAATTAAGAGAAAGAAATATGTAGATATATTCATTTTAAATGAGGAATTCAAAACACAAAATTTAATTCACTGGAAGATTTAATTTAATTCGCAACCGAAGAATTCAAAGAAATATTAAAAAATTGTTCGTGCTTTCATTATGAAATGCAATTACTTTGAAGAGTAACGTATTTGTAATAATAAATATCGTGATACAAAAAAAGTCAAGAAAAAGAAAAATATATATAATATTTCAAATAAGGAATTAAAATGACCCATTTTATATAAATCTTACGAATTTCAATTCAGAAATGTTATATAAAACTTGTATCAATAAAATTTTCGAAAAGATTTGATAGAATATTACTACTTTAAGAGTCCCCCCCCTCCATCAGTAATCTTAAGACATCATGGTAAATTAGTGATTGAACAATGTTACAAGTTATTATATATATTATTTCAACAATATAATAAATAATCATAGAAAAGTAATTATAAACAGTCTCCCATCCCCCAAAACATTTACATTCAACTTAATAATTACTTGTCATATTTTGATTCTGGGGATATAAGGTAAATTTTACTATGGTCTGATGTAATGATTAATTAACACACATGATTATCTAGAAATAGTCATCTAAATTCTTAACTTAATAAAAAATATAATTAATTATCTCACTAAACATATCCCCAAAACATTTCATGCATACGAAATATTTCAATTATTCTAATTCTCATTACTAATAAAACACATACACTCGCAATATTATACTTTCAAATCTGTCATTTCCTTTCTAACCAAACCAACACAAACACAGGAAAGAAATACATAAATTATTCACATTTGCATAACCCTACAAAACATGCACATTTTAACGCAGTTTAAGACATCGTGGTAAATTTGTGATTGAACACGTTATTTTGTATAATTATTTCAACAATATAATAACTAATCATAAAAAGTATTATAAACAGTCTCCCCCAAAAAAAAAAAAATTATATTTAACTTAATAATAACTCTATTTCAATTAGGGGATATAAGGACATTGGATATAATAATATTTTCTTTAATATTTAAATAATAATTTCTATTTAATAATATTATATAATATTTTCTTTAAATATTTACTTAAAAATACATTACTTTAAAATATTTTAGTAAATATAATTTAAATTAATGTATACAAAACATACAAAAGTAAGTAAAAAGTAATTTTAGTAAATACAAAAACATACTATATACAAAAACAACTACAACAACTATATACTAATACTACATTATATACATTAATTGTATATTAATGTAAATTAAAAATACAGCCTAGAAAGTTCTGGATCAATTCAATAAATTTAATTTGTTTAATATTCTTTATATTTATTTACAAATTATTTCTGACGTAATGATTAATTAATGACGGTTTAGAAATAGCCATCTAAATTCTTAACTAAATTACTTTTTCTCATTAAACATATCGAAAACATTACATGCATAAGAAATATTCCAATTATTCTAATTCTCATTATTAATAAAACACATACCCAGGCAATATTTACTTTCAAAATCTGACATCTACATCACGCTTTCTAACCAACACAAACCAAACAGAACACAAGCACAGGAAAAGAAACACATAAATCATTCCACATTTGCATAGCCCTACAAAACATGCACATTTTTAACACAGTAGAGATGGATAAATAAAAAGAAAATAGCAAACAGCGGGCGTCGAAATATTACCACAGGAAGAAGACGGTTTTCAGCCGGATTGAGCGATCGCAGGTGCAACAAGTGCTACACTCCGGTAACCCTCAAAATGATCTCCATTTTGCGTGAGTCACCACAGCTTGTTTGCTTTAGTAAGCAGCTGGCATGGCAGAGACACACACACAACCGACCTCATCAGCCGCAAATAGCCCACCATATTTTTAGATCCCGTTTCTTTCTTTCTTTTTAAATCGTGCTTTTTCAATCACCCCTTTTCCCCTAGTTCCCGATACCTGATGAAAGGCAACAAACAACCTTTTAATGTTCGGCATACTGACCTCGAAAAGAAATTTTAAAAGAGATGATCATCGTAAGTTTACAGCTTTTTTTTTTTTATATATATATAATTTTTTATTGTTAACGCGCACCAAACTATTATTATTATTACTACTATTCATTAACTCAGTATAAGCATATTAGCTTTACCACCATCTTTTAAAAGAGAAGCTAATGGTTATAATTTATTATAATTTAAAAAAAAAAATTTATGCTATAATGCCCTCTTGAAAATCTTCCTTTTATAAGCGAACAAATGTGAAAAACTGCACAAAATTTGAGTTATCTTTTATATATCTATCTACCTGCGTCTTAAAACATAATAAATAAAGATGCTATAAGTAGGACCCTTAATCTTGAAATTATTTATTAAAATCAACCATGGTATTAACCATAATCAAATTAAGATAAAGGTTTGATTTGGTTTGTCGCTGTAAGGTTATTTTTTGCACACTGTAGGCTAATTGGATCGGGACATACAGCTTAACGTGTATTCGAACCACTAACAAATACCCATGCTACAGCCAAGCCAGAGCGCTAGCCATTTGCCCATCAGATAGCAAGATAAGAAAGGATAGTTTGGTTTGTCGCTCTACGGTCATTTTGTGCACACTTTAGGCCAATTAGATCGGGACCTACAGTTTAACATGGAGTCCAAACCACTAACAAACATCCATGCCACTAGGATTCGAATCTGAAGCCAGTGGTATCAAAGGGACAGAGCGATAGCCAATTGGCCATCAGTTCGCAAGATAAGAAAGGATGATATAAAAGTAAAAATTACAAACAACTTTAAAAAAGATTCTAATGTAAAGAGACTCTTACGTTCTGTTCTTGCCTTATGTTTTCGCCACCCCTATTTTCATTCAACGCCACAAAATGCACCCAAGACTACTTTCATATCTCTATGGGGTGGTAACGCCTACTTCGGGAACCAGTGAGTTAATTGCACAAAAGGTTTTGCGATTCGCCAAAAACAATCTGGTAAGATTACACATTCAAAAATACTCAAATATTTGAACACGTTGTTCTTTTTCCAAAAGGAAAAATATTTGTATACTTTCACGTACCTTTAAAACAATAACTTTTGAGAAACTTACAAGAGTAAAATTTTTGCGGTATTTGTTCACATCTAAGGACCAATGGTCAAGGAAATAATAAATATTCGGAAATCTCACAGAATAAAAAAACTCATCAATAAGTGAAGAAAAAAAAAATTCGAAAGCGAAGTTAATTTTTAAACCATTACTGTCCTTACCATTTCATGAAAAATATACAAAAATTAGCAGGTGTATTATAATTATATTTTTCTCATTCGTAATTAAAAATAAAATTAACAATGAGATATAAACCTATTTTTATTCAGAGCAAGACTTTTCCTACGAATTAATTATAATCAAAATCGTTTCATTTCTACAACATGAATCAGCGAAACCATCTGTTCTCGACTTGTTTTCCTCGTCGAATTGTACAGCGAAAACAACAAAAACGCCTACCACTGTTATAACTTAAAAGCTGTGAGCTCTGCGAATTAAGGTTGAAAAAAAAAGATCATTTTAGTTTCTCAAAAAAAAAAAAAAAAAAAAAAAAGCCAATTTGTAGAAGCTATCAATAAAACATAATTACTTAATTCTACATTAGGAGACCATTTTAATTAACCAATAAATATTAATGTCGTTAATGTCAATAAATATTTTTCATTAATCTCATCTTTATAGACGTAAAAACCGAAAACACTTCATGGATGCATGTTTAAGCTAAATATAAAATGAAATAAATCAAACTAAAGGAATTCAAGAAACTGTACATGTAAATTATGTAATGTAAAGGTGATCATGTTCAGTACATTGATAATAATCAATGCACTGAAATGAATCGCTACTATTACAATTACAAATTCTTTAATATACGAATTCTTATTTTTGCAAGCAACAACACATTTATACATAATTAAGTAACAGCGAAATTTTCTGAACTATATGCCAAAATTTTCTACAATTGGTTTTGGAACAAAATTTGCATCTCACTCTGCAATACAGCAAAACTGTAAACTAAAATACTGTCAGTATGTCAAGTGCTTCATGCTGTAGTTCACAAACAATGCAATGGTAAACAATTATGGTATGATGGATAACAAAAATACCCAGAGCCTCAATGGACAAGAATATTTACTGATGGGTCCCAAATAGACGAAGTAGCTGGGACTACTCTGAGGTGTTTTCCCAGTATGTACATATGGGGAATCGTATGACAAATTTTGATGTTGAAATCTAGGCTATATATTTAGCAATAAATAATTTAAAAATCAGAAAAAAAAAATGATTGCTACTCTAAAATGGTAATATTTGTAGATTCCTGAGCAGCCATACAATCTGTATCGTTAAATCATCACACTGTAATCCCAATAATAACACAAATTAAGAACGATATCAAATATTTAAGAACTAAAGCCAAGCAAATTGCATTCCAGTGGACACCATTACACATGGGAATTAAAGGTAACGAAGCAGCAGATTCATTTTGCAAAGAAAGAAAACCATGTGAACATTGGAAAGAAACAAGTTCCACCAGAATCGTTCAAGAAATATATTCATAGAGAAATTTTTAAGAAACCGGAAGATAATCTCATAACTGCACAATATTCAAGAAAGCTGGAAAATCTTTAACACTAGACCACGTAAAGGGGTGATTGCCAACTTTCGATTAAGAACTTTTCAGACACGATTGTCTTGCGGAACACCTAAAGGGGATGGGTGTTCTCACCTCGAACACTTGCCCAGTATGAAGAGCCGAAACAATGAATTCAGAACATCTTTTGAAATGTCCGGGGCTGAACAGGAAGCTCAGCGCCAAGGAGAAGTCTGACAATTGTATTGCGAAGCTAGAAAGCCTCATGGACTAAAATTAAGTGCCTACCCAATTTATTTACTCTCTCCCCTTTGACTTTTTGTGGTGTGTGAGACCGACTTATTATCGATTACTGTCTTGCTGTACGTTTACTTTGTTCTGATTGTTCCTTCTTTGAGTGGGATCCTTATTATAATGGATTGGTTTCCAATAAAGCCATATATTACAAAAACAACACACTATGGTACAAAAATAAATTAGTTTTATATTAAATGTAAGAATGTGTGCATATTAGTTATATATTTGTTAATAATATATTTGTATGATTAATATGTTGTATTTTATCACTGCCTACAAAAATCATACATATATTTTAAGCAGCGGTAGAGAAGTAAACATTTTCGAAAAAGATTGATACATTTACGAACGGGTAAAAAAATTTTTAGAATGACTAATCTCAAATGTTCGATAACTATTACCGGTTTCATTTACAAAACGTTTTTGGAATGGGAGCATAAAATTTTTGGACTGACGTCTCAAATTTTCGATAACTATCACAGGTTTCATTTACAAAAAGCTTTTGGAATGGCGATCATAAAATTTTTGGACAGACCACAAATTTTCGATAACAATCACCGGCTTCATTTACAAAAATTTTTTTTTTTTTGGAACGGCGACATAAAATCTTTGGACTGACTAGTCTCAAATGTTCGATAACTATCACAAGTTTCATTTACAAAATGTTTTTGGAATGTTTAACATTGGACATTGTTTGAACAGTTTAACATGGATTCGAACCACTACCAAATATTTTCGTTTTAGCCAGGATTTGAACCTGAAAGAAGCACGTGGTACCAAAGGCCAGAGAGCTAGCCAATTGGTCGTCAGGCTGTCGGTTTTTCAAAGGAAGAGTTGGTTTGGTTTGTCCCTCTACGGTCATCTTGTGCACACGAGGGCTAAACAGACCGGGATCTACAGTTTAAAGTGGACTCCGTACTACTAACAAACATACATGTCCTATCGGGATACGAACCTGGAGCCTATGGAACCTAAGGCCAGAGCGCTAGCCAATTGGTCTTTCAGAGGAAGAAGTTATGGGTTGTATTTCCGTCGGCACAATTAAGGCTAAATAAAATGGCAGATGAACGTGAACTTAGGTAGCATATTTGGTGAAAATGGAGTAAAAGCACATTGAATGTTTTCCTAGCTATTACCCTTATAAAAATATACGATAATATTAGCCCCTTTTCGTTTTACTTTTGCTTATTTTCATTTTAGCAACATGCCAACTAATGCAAAGAAATAAATTAACTTACATTATACCATTCAAAATCTTCGACAAAATTCAAATAGCTTACCTTTCTTCCAAGATAAGATACATTTTTAAACTTTGTAACAATCACTTTATGATTTATTTGAAGATTTTTGAACTTATTTTTAGCGCAATTTGTGCATTTTACTGTTCTGTCTCTATTCTAATTTGATTTGAATCACTACTTCAGCATCAAATAGCGATTTGCTCAACCTTGACGCTTAGTGCGATTCGATGCTGATTTAGGTTGATGAACCGGAAATCAACACACACATACGCACACAAAAAGAAAAGAAAAAAAAAGAGTCATTTTCGGCGTGATTACTACCGTAAGGAAGGTATGAATCACACGGCTCAACGAATAAGTAAATGAAGATGGTGAATTGCAGTAGATCACAATGGTTTTTCGGAAACGACGAATACGCAGTTGCATGCTATGTATAGGTTACAAGAATAACATAATAATTTGATAATATTTGGTTACAAGAATAAATAAATAAAAAGGATATGAATTCTGTCATTCAAACGGTGGTTGTCTTTTTTTCTGAATTTCTTTGCAAATTTTTTTTTTTTTTTTTTTTTTTTTGCAAAGTAAATTAAAATTTAGAATGATGGTTTGTCGCTCTACGGTCATTTTGTGCACACTTTGGATTAATACTAACTGTACACACTTTGGACGGGACCAACAATTTAATGTGGATTTCGAATAGCTAACAAACATCCATGTCACCGCCAGGATTCGAACCTGAAGCCTGTGGTAACAGAGCGCTAGCCAATTGGCCACGAGGTCGATTTAGAATGACGAGGAAATGAAATTGGACAAAACAGCAATAATGAATAATTTAGTTAATTGTTATTATTATTATTCAACGATTATGGTCAGTATTGGGGTTTCAATCTAAGACAGCTAGGTTTGAAACACTACAAGAGATGACCAATCAAATGCTTCCATGTCAAAGATCCCACCCGCCCCTGATGTCATCATAGGAGAGAGTTATTTACCTTGGATAACATTGAATCTGCTATAAATCAGCCATTAAAAGTCGATCTAATGCACAAAAGACTGACATTTGCTAAAAACAACAATACTTCACGATTTCTTCATAAATATCTATTATAAAAGACAACTAACTCTCTAGCACTACGGCCCATGGTGGGCCAAGGCTGTCTGCCTATTGGCAGATTTAGAGACAGAGGATTGTTACTTTTTACGGGGTAGGGTTTTCAGCTCTAATTCCAACTCTAATTACAGTCACATTAACCTACTGGTGGATCACAGACTTATTAGTGGATTTCGAATCACTACGAACATCCATGGCACCGCCGGGACTCGAACCCGAAACCTGTGGCACCGAGCGCTAGTTACTCGACCATCAGACCTCTTTATTTATAAATATAGTAGATAATTTTGCAAATCGACAGTTTTATTATTAAATGTATCACTGGATGTTTTGAGAACAAGCTCTATATTGTTAATTTCAACTTATTATCACTTGATCCCAAAGTAATAATTAAATAGTATTTTCAGTTTTGCGTTTTTTAAATGTTCGAAATAATATATAAGTAACTCCTCCATTGCCCTCGTTGGATCCCAAGGTATGCCCCAAAGAATGGAGCCATTCAGTTTAGATAAGGATAGTAAAAGTAGGATACGAGCATACAGCGATGAACTCGTTATTTGAGTGGCAAAGGCGGTGTGAGTTTCACGGTTAAGATAAGGAAACGAGTCCCTCTGATATATATATCATATATAATATTAGTCGTTGTCTGTATTATTTCTTTGTTTTGAGTAATATAGATTCGTATACAAATAAATTTTTAGGAATCAAGTGATCTACATTCCATATGGCTGCAAGTGATTATCTGTATTATAATACAGTAACAATAGGTTAAATCTAATCTAAACTATGTATAGATAGATATTAAGATATAGTTATAACTGTCGTTCTGTATAAGTGTCTCACCCAACATTTTTTTCTTTGTGTAAACTTGTTTAACCTAAATAGGCGGTCGAACTTAGCTATGGTGGGATGTTATGCCTATTTTACATAAGACATACAGCAAACATAGAACACATTTAAAAATATAAATACGAAGCGCAGTAAATGCGCAATACTGTTATGTATACAATAGGCGCCATTATGTTTTTATTGATATTCCAAGGAACTACTTGACATGCAATAGTTGAGTCCTGTTATAATAAAGTGTATCACCCAACATTTTCCCCATCTATTTTCCCAACTTTTTTTTCGGTTTCATAACATGATATTCCAAGGAACTACTTCAGCAAATTCTCTTATCTCTTATTCACAGAAAAACGAAATATTTTTTTTTTTTTTTTTTTTTTTTTGTTATCGATTCCATTCTGAAAACGAAATTTCTAGATTTCAAAATCAGCATCACGGTGAATTAGATCACTTGTGTAAACAGAAATTCATCATTCACATAGGACACATTCGTTGCGTCATCGCGAATGTTTTCTTTTTCCATTTAGAAACCTCGGTGATTTCCTATTTTAATACAAGAAATAAATGCACTTCATTTCTGGGCAATTTTGAACTCCTAATCAACAACGTGCCAATTTGAAGCAGGTTAACCATAATCCTGGTTCTTTTATGGGAAGCCCGCTGACCTATTTGGGGTCCTTGAACTTCGATAAAAAAAAATAAAAAAAATAATAATTTTTTTTTTTTTTTTTTTTTGTTCTAATGCAGCTGGCAAACACTTAGATACTCGTCTTTGATGCCTTAAGGCAAGCGCTGCACAGACGTTACCACTTAGCACTACCCAGGAGGTGCGTGTAGCTTGAAGATAAGCTACGGACGCGGAGCAACAATACATCCGCAACGCTCTACGATCCTGTTAGATCGGGACCTAAAGTTTAAAGTGGGATTCCGAACCACTACGAACATCCATGGCACCGCCGGGATTCGAACCCGAAACCTGTGGTACCGAGAGCCACTCGGCCATTCAGGCCCTACATAATAATTAAAAGGAGTAGAACGATCAAGGGAGTGGCAATACAAGACGTTTGTAGAAGTTCGTCTTTAAACCGTGTGTTTGCCAGCTGCATTAGGAAAAAAAAAACTTTAAACAGTAAGTCCCGTTAGCTTCAAATGCATTTGAGAGGTGTTTAAAATAAAGAGACAGTGAAAACATAAAGGGGGGCAGGGCTGATGGCCGAGTGACTAGCGCTCAGTGCCACAGGTTTCGTGTTCAAGTACCGGCGGTGTCATGGAGGTTTGTACACATTCAGAATCTACTTTAAACTGTGGGCCTGAATGGCCGAGTGTCTCAGCGCTCTGGCGCTCGGTGCCAGATTTCGGGTTCGAGTCCCGATGTTCGATGTTTGTAGTGGTTCGAATCCTCTTTAAGCCGTAGGTCCCGGTCTCCTATGACTGTACGAGAGACACGCAGCAGAAGTCAGACTTCTACTTACGGGTGCTCCATCACAACAAAAGCTGCTTCCTTCCCCTTCAACCATGAGTACATATGGGCTCGTGGGCTTGGCCTTGATGTCTGCCAAGTGGGATAAGAAACAACGACAATAACTTTAAACTGTAAATCCCAGTCTAATACGGCTGTTGGACGTAGGGCTGACAACCCTACCCCGTAAAAGTCAGCGTCGTGGAGCCAAGTCAGACTTCTACTAACGGGTGCTTCATGAACAGAAGGTGCCCCTCTTCCTTTCCTTCCTTCCATAAGACCACATGGGTTCTTGGGCATGGTCTTAATGTTGCTGCCCCGGTCTAATATGACCGTAGAACGTTGGGCGTAGTGCTGACAACCCTACTCAGTAAAAATAAAAATATCTCTTATCTCGAAATCGGTCAATAGGCAGACAGCCTCGGCCCACCATCGGGCTGTTGCGGCAATGAAGAAAAAAACAGAAAGGATGACCAGAAAGTAAGAAAATTTAGAAAAATTAATCATCGACGATTCAACCATGGCTATCAATAGTTAATGCCGGCAAAATCAGATACCAAAGTTAAGCCTGATTACGAGTTGTAATGCACAAGTTTTTAATTGTATTCACTTTATCATGTTTAATGGAACTGAGAGATAGTGTGATGAAGAAATTTGTTTAAAAACGCGACTGCAAATAATGAATCGAGAAAAATTTAATAATAATACTGCTGACAACAATAGAACGGAGAACTAATTCTTTGATAACAGAACATCAGGTTCATCCTTCTCATTACGGATAATTTGTTATCCGTAATTTTTAATTTTCATGTTTTAAATATCTGTAAGCAATGCGAATTTTACTATGGCTGATTTTAATAAACAACTTATAATTTCAAGATTCAACGTGTATCATTTACAACAACATCATTTACGATGTTTTAGGATCTAAATAGATATAACATAAAAACATAAACATGTCTCTCCTACGCACTGGCAAGAGTGGCATACAGGAGAAATGGTCAGTTATCGGCCTTGAGAATCGAGAGGAAGTACACAGAGCCCAACATGCGCTTCCGCTGAAAACGTTTAGTTTATAGTCTCCCATCCCGAGAGGAAATATATTTAGCGCAGCCTTTTCATATTAGTTGACCTCACAGATTCTCACCGGAGAGAAATATATTTCGCCTCACCCTGCGCGTAACCTTTCTTTTCTGAGGTAGAAATGGAGTCCTCCCCCATGAATCTATAATTATGTCTTTTTTAAATGTGTTAAATAGTGTCTGTGAATTGTATGTGTGTGGTGCTTGTGCGTGTGTCAATAAAAACTGTGAGTTCCTCCAACTAGTGCCCTGTAAGGCACAAACCCAACTACACCCATTAGCCCTATAAACCCAAATTTTTACTATATGTTTCCTCGATTAATTCGTTTAAAGAGGGTAGATTTCCAGGTGAGACGAATAAGTCCGAATCACTGTTATAAATTATAATGGTAATAGTTGTATCCATGATTATCAATAAAAACAATTTCAATTTCGTTTAAGAAAAGCAACATCCGCATTAAAAATACGAAGTATACTATATTTTTATTATTATTAAATACGCCTAAGGGAAAACATTGCACGTGTCTAATTATTTTTGTTTGTATTTAATATAATTGATTTACTTTTGACCTTGTAACTTGATTTCGATTAAAAAATATTCTGTTAAGAAGGTGTGGCCTTCCATTCGTTGTCGAAGAGTCCAAGGTTGAGGACCTCTAAAATGGAAGATTACAGATAAATGAAAAAAAATCCACATAGAGTACCTACCAACTTTTCATAAAGCGCTCACTTGTGAACGATCTATAATTCCTATTCAGGTTTTTAATTTATGTCATTCTTATGCTGCATCTTTTAATATCCGGTAACATCCAAGGTCACCTTTCAGAAAAATAACAGTACTGCGAAACCTCGTATGTGAAATGTGATCACCATCGGAAATACAAGAAAATATTTTTTATTATTTTGCTTCTAATAAATGCAGAAATTTTTATTTAAGTATCAACCAGAAAATATGTATATGAAAAGTACACAAATTCTTAATAACAGATAGAATTATCCGTTCGTTTATTTAATTTGCTCCTTTAAAAGATGATGTACGTTTGAATATTGGAAATCACTAACATTCAACTTACAAACAAATAGCAGATTTGAAAGATCTTAAGATTATGAAGTAGATAATCTGTAAGATAGATCTTTACAGTTGGTGAAGAAATTCACCAACTACATCAGTGCGTAGTTGATTTACTTCTCAAATGCCAGTCGGTTTGGTGGTACAGTCTCTAAGCATGGCAGGTTACTCCCTATTCAACGAGAGTATCGCTATGTTCTAGAACTCACAGAAATAACACAATAACTGTAAGCAAAAAAAATCTGTATATTTTATGGGTTTAATTTGCTCTACAGTCATCTTGTGCACACGAGGGCAAAACAGACCAAGACCTATAGTTTAAGTAGATTCCGAACCCCTTAACTAACATCTAGTGCCACCGTCAGATTCGAACCTGAAGTTTCAGGATAATAAAAGGACCAAAGTGCTAGCTGCTAGCCGTCAGGGCCGTGTACCACATTTTATGGGAGACACATTAAAAATTACCAAGTACGCATAATCCTGCCAATGCAGCTGGCAAATACTTCGACAGCGTCCTTTATCCCATAAATCAAAGAGCTGCACCGACGTTACTCATTCAGCACTACCCAGAGCACGTTAGCTTGGAGATATGCTAGCATGAACGCGAAAGTAACACTACCCCTCAACGACCTATGATTCTATCACTAATACCGCTGCAATTCACCCACATCACTGTGCCTAGAGCTGAGGGTGCTTTACAGTTTGGGAATGATGTGGAGTTGAGGAAAAGAAGAGAAATCTGACCGGGCTCTTGTGACGTTTCTTTACGGTCATATGAGACAGGGACCTCCGAGTTAAAATGGATTCCGAACCGCTACAAACATCCATGCCGGGATTCGAACCCGAAACCCGTGGTATCGAGCTCCAGCAGGCGCTAGCCACACTCGACCAACAGGCTCCTCTATGATCTTATTAGGACTGGGATTTACGGTTTTAAAGTGGATTCCGGAACAGCTACAAAAAAACCATAGCACCAACGGGACCTCGGAACCCGAAAACCCGTGGGAAAACTGAGCGCCGCGCCATCAGGACCCTATGCATAATCCTTTTGTATTGACTCTGGAGTACTTTTTCTTATATAGTACAGTGCGAACTCTTCCGTTACCATCAACGTTTAACTTTATAGTAACAGCCCAGTATGTTTGATACAAATATCGTAAATCACAAATTCTTTCAATGCTTCACTTGACAAACAAAATACTGCAAAAAAAACCACCAGCAAAGATCAAAAGAAAAGAGCCAGGAGGGAACAACAGAAAGAATGTTCGATTTCTAAAGGGAGCATCTTCCAAAAAATTCAGGGCGAACGATCACCTTTCACACGCTTTTTTGTTCCAGATC